>PVHP010007720.1:0-55702 GCA_004024765.1 Zapus hudsonius | reverse complement strand
AGTCAGATTGAGCACAATAATATCTTGATTTTTCTATTATTGTTTAGTCCAAGATTGAGAACCAGTACATATAGATGGCTTTTATAGAATTGGCATCTAACACATATTTACCTTATATAGAATTTAGAGAAATCATACCAATCTGACTTAACTATTAAATTATATAAAATAAGTAATAAGAATTAGACATCCTTATTAAAAGGAAATTAGACATTTTTATGTAATGTCTCGGTGAATGTAGTTTTAAGAAAATTGATAACCTATATCTTTAATATTATGTATACATTTAAAGGTATAGGCAAAACATAACACCTTTATCATATCTGGAAAATTTTTGCTACCTTGATAACTTTTGAATATCCCTGACAAATCAACCTTCATAGAATTTTTAAAACTGATTGACGTAGACTGAAGGAAAATAATATATGCCATCATCCTGCTTCAGTTCTGTGAAGTTATCACATGTATAATAAGGCTTAATTTACTTTGAATGTTTTATAGAGGGAAAAAAGTTTTATAAATTGACCAGAAACCAAATCAATTGAATTCAGCCTGTAGGGCTTTCCCTTAAAGTACCATGGGGATCTCAGCCATCTCTTGGGGAAAGGCCTCATGGTCATATCGGATTCCTTAGTCCATAGGCAACAAAGACCAATAACAAAAAGAGAGGCAAAATTCAAAATCATAAAGGCAAAAATCAATTGCTGCTGGTCTCCTACAAACAAAAGGCTGTACTCCCTGGGGTTAGCCCTGAGTGACCATTGTTATTCAGCCCCAGGGGGCCTGCACCTGGATTTCTGACAAGGTGGAAGCCTGCGTTTTAGACTGGCTGAAAGATATCACTTCTGTGGCATATATAGAGAAAATAGCAGACATATTATAACCCAAACTGGAGACTTTCTTGTACCAAATCCATAAGTATCAGAGACATTGCATGCCATGAGGCTAAACTCACTTTTACATCTGTATAGACAGAGAAAAAGCCTAATAAATTAATTTAAATTAAGTCTATTGAATTATACTTAAGTAAGCTTAAATAAACCTAAATATTTATATATGACCATCGTTGCTAGGATACTAATAATGCAGGCCTCATTAGCATTATGTACCTGCCATGGGCTGTGGTCTGTGTCTCAGACCTCCAAGCCCGATCTCCTGCCCTGAGTGCTGGGTCCTGACTTCTGTTGCATAATCCTTGGCCAAAGGATCTCATTCACCTCGATTTCTGATTTGCCCCAATGAGCAGAGGACTCCCCTGGAATCACAGATTGACAAAGCGAAAAAGTATAGGACTGGGATAAGCAGCGAGATTCAAAGAGCAGAGCAGAGAGGAATGACTTGGGGCAGGACACCTTCAGCACTGGCAGCTGGAATCCAGGCACAAAGCCAGCTAAGTGGAGTGCAGAAGGCTCCAGGAAGCCACAGAGCAGCCGTTGGGGCAGGGGAGAAGGCTATCTGTCCACACCCTGCCAGGCTGTCCGGGTTCCAACAGAGAGCCAGAGACCTTCAGTCAATCCTGGAGAGTTGCCCCAGGCAAGGACAGACAGTGAAAGAAAAAGGCAGGACAGAGGTGTTTGCAGAGCCAAGTGTCTTGTGCTTAGTGGGGGACATCAGAGGTTTGTTAGGCCCCGGACAACACGGTGTCTCGGTACTGAGGTAGCACTATCCAGAAGTGCACCCCTGGCTCCACGTCTTTGGATGGCCACTCCATGTCTTTGGATGGCCACTCCTTATATAGATGTGCTGGAAGAGCCAACTGAACCAGAAGTAACAGTGTGCCTACAAGACAAACCAGTCTGGTGGGGAAGAAGAAGGGGGGCAGAAAAACACAGAGAGGGTCTCTTACCAGACTTCAAGTCCGAGTTCCGGCTGCCAGATGTTGGGTAGTGAGGGAGAGAGTCACAGATCCCTGGTCCCCTGCAGGAGACAGGCCCCATGAGGAAGGGTGAATGCGCAGCCAGAGCCCCATATACACTCGCAGCTGGGAGAAGTGTCCGAGTAGATCTCAAACTTTATTCCAATATCCTAAATATATATAACCCAAAGATGCATTGTATTGTCTTATCTCTTTCACAAAGGGGGCTCAGGAAACAGGAGCTCAGGAAGCAAAGCTTATTAGCACTTCTATCACCTCTGCCTTAAGGGACACAGGTGTGCTAGGATTAAAGGTGTGTTCCCCCACGCCTGGCTTCTTTCTAAAACTTAGTTCAAGGTTACTAAAACTTAGTTCAAGGTTACTCAGCTAGGCTGGGGCACAATAAGTACAATCAATAACTTTGCTTTAAATCTGACCACAGCACCATTGTTTGGAAGTTCCCTTCATTGCAAATAGGGATGACTGAAATCTCTTTTCCCATAGGACCAGCATGAACAACAATTGCAAATCCTTCTGCTCTTACACTCTAATGATAGCAATAATGATAATGATCGTGCTGGTTTATAGCATGAGCACTGTAATGAATGTTTTTCCAAGGAGGATCTTACAAACCGCAAAATCATTTTCCTACCTCAAACTCACTTCTGGGCATTGGAACACCTAGAATATGTGACAATTAATTACTCTAACCTGAGCGTACTGTCTCCTACTCTCTTAGAGAAGGAAGACTATCCTCTTCTTGAGGATCACAATATGATACTTTATATTTTTCTTCACAACTGTCTTCTCTTGACCTCTAAAACACTCATCCATATTTTCCAAGGACTTTGGCCCCACATTGTCAGTTTCTGTACTTCAGCTTCAGAAATGAACCTGTCTCCTAATCACACTTCAAACCCAACCCTATACCAAACAATTTTTTTTATCTCTTTTACTTCTAGGACTTTCTCCTCCATTCCATTTAAGAAACATTCATGTCTGACCTTCACTTCTCATCAAAATTCCTCAACTTCAGATATCTAGTCTTTGTAAAGCAATATTTTATTTGATAACCTCACTCCATTCCTCCCATTTCCTTTATTCTTTGTCTTCACTAACTCTGGAGATCACCGCCCTTCTATTTTGCTCAGCCTAGTATTTGGAACTTCACCTTCCTTCCTCCTCAGCCTCAAGTGTGTGATCCAATATTTAAATATTCTTTTACAAATACTCTCAAATCCACTGCTTATGTGGATTTGGTAATTTAACCAAAATTATCTTTCAATTCTTTAGTGTGAATCAATACAGTACCTCCTTTCTATATTCCTGTAGTCAGAACACTGAAGATGACAAGATCTACAGATCATACAAATGTGTATGGTACTCTGAAGAATCATGCTTTCCAAACTATATTTCCCCAACAATTCTTCCAAAGGTACCTGGTCCACAATTTCCATTTACTTCAAAAGTAGACAATGCTTATTTTCTCTTTTTTTCACCTCCTGTTGAATCCTCCAACCTGCCAGTAGACTTCTACCCCTAGAAATACATTTTCTTCTATTTCACTTGTCATCTCAGAGGGCAAGAACCAAGGCTTCCTGATTCTATGTGCATCATGAGCACTGAATACCAAGTGGAAAGGTCACTTGGCCAGAGCATTCGAACATTCCACAAATTCTAACATACATGTCAACAAGTCATATCAACCTATCAATGTTAAGATGATAAATTAAGGAGGAAAAATATTTTTTAAGAAATTTATACTTCTTGCTTTATATTCTCAACACCATACATCATCTAGCTGTTTTACATTTGTCTTCATTGCTGAGGAAAGAATTAAAAAGCAGGAAAGTGTTTAAGGGAATAAAGTTTATTTTATAGTAAGTGGTAAAGATGGCAGACTCTGCTTGAAGCAGGGGATTTAGAGAGCTTAAAAATCCACAGTATCAATGGGAATGGAACTTTCATTGAATGGGTAAAGCTTGCCTATCCAGAGCTCATGATTCATTAACTTAAATGAAGGTGAAGATGTTGGTTGGCACATAATGCATACAGTATTGGACAGGTCCCAGAAATCCTGCTACCCAGCCTCCAAACCAGTGCACAGGTGGGAAAAATCATCCAGACAAGAAAGAAGAAAGAAGAAGTGGGGTCAGCACCTTCACCTTCTTGAATTAGAAAACAGTCACCTACCAAGCCGGGCGTGGTGGCACATGCCTTTAATCCCAGCACTCAGGAGGCAGAGGTAGGAGGATCACCATGAGTTCAAGGCCACCCTGAGACTACAGAGTGAATTCCAGGTCAGCCTGGGCTAGAGTAAGACCCTACCTTGATAAACAAAAAAAAAAAAAAAAAAAAGAAAAGAAAACAGTCACCTACCAAGGGTTTTTTTCCGTATGTGTCTTCCTAGCCAAGGAAACCTTTTAGCTCCTATAGTGTTTCACATCTAATAGAGAGTGACAGACTCACATTCAAAGTATTCAAGCAAGCCATGAGTACTGATCCCTGATGAATCAGTGTAGACTTTACCTACTTAGGAATCTACTGTTTTATTCTTCTGAGATGTAAACAAGACACTTTACTTGAAACTTCCCATGACATTTTCATTGTAATAGAATAAGAACTATCCCACCTCATTTATTGATTGGCCAGGCATCATGGGAAAGTGGCCTAGGATCATTTACATGAAGATTTGCTTGCCTTCTGCCATGTCAATTTAGTTAGCAGCACCCCTTCCCACATATAATGATAGAGACACACAGAGTCAGTGACTCCTGCCTGGAGAAGTGAGTATAAATAAATGACTTCTCTAAATTTATGTCAGATTCTAACTCCATCTCACAGGTGTAGGAAAACATTTCCTTTGCCAAGTCAGCTCCAAATTTTCCCTTTTACTCTTGGAGAGGTTTTCATTCAGACTCATTATTTTGGCTTAGCACCCCTCCCATTTAAGAGTTAACCGGCACAGGTACACTTTCTTTATGCAGGGTAAATTAAGTCCATTTATAAGCTCTTGAGTCAATGGATTTTCTCAGTAGGTTGTTCCAAAGTCATTTAGCTCAGAATCTGTGTAATTGTGATGCATTAAGGTGATTCTGCACTGGAACGCTGGGATTCTATACAAAGTGCATGTAGATGCAGGTGCTGATGAGAGATTGGAAGAACTGGACCAAGCCTCAATGAAATTACTCCCCAGAAATATGCTTCCCTAAAATCTGTAAGTCATCTAAAGTTGGGAGAGCTTCAAAGGAAGCTCTGAGGACTAAGCATAAAGAATAACAGAGTTAATTAGGAAGGCTATTACCACTGGAAGCTTCAGGCACCACAGTTAAACAGACTCCTAGGCATAAATCAGCAGTGCTTAGCAGCTACATAGGCAAACTGGCAAGCTTTACAAAGGATATGGTTGGCTTCCCAAGTCACAAAACTTGAGACTCAGGAATGGAAGAAAATGAGGAGTTGCAATACCAGCTGAGAAAGGCAAACTACTAAAGCAATGGCCCCGGGAGATGCCACTATGCAGAGCAGGAAGTAAGTGGTAGTTAAGTCACTCTCCAGTGGGGCTTTTGTCTCACAATGTAATGGGTTATAATTGTACATATTTTTATAAATTTTCAATTAAGCCATTGGATTCTTTGCTTCCTAATTTGTTGCTGCAAGTGTTCATTTCTTCTCTGGAAATCCCTCTGCATTGTGACTGTGAGGGGCGTGACCAGAGGAACCACCTAGAAGCAGAAGGCCTGCAGTAAACTCAGGTTTGTGATTCCAGGCACAGGCTTCTAGATTACTTTCACATTCATTTACAGCTTTCCTCACACATTTTCCTTCTTGGAAGGTGAGGTCTGACTTCTGGCCTCAGGGCTCATGTTGTGACTCCTGAAAGACAGGCTTCTTTGAGCAGGCCTATGCTTGCTTGTGTGTCACTACTGGAAAACTAGGTTTCCTCACACATCAAAAGTCTACTGAAGGAGAGATGTCTGGGCCACCCTCCTCTACCTGTCAGGATAAACTCTCCTTTCTTTTTCAAGATTTCTCATAAAGTCTTTTTTCTCACTCTCCTTTTCTGACATCCACAGTGAAACCTTCTTCAGTCACTTCACCTCAGCTCACATAAACTTCTCTCTCTTCTGAGCAACTCTGGCACTTAGGGAAGCAACTTGCACAGGGAATATTGAGTGAGATAAGCCTGGACTTGAATGTCTCCTCTAGCATTAGAAAAGTTTTGTCTCCTGAAGGCTGACTTCCCTTACAGGAAAAGTTAACATACCTATTCATACACCATGTTTCGTAAGGACTGATAAGGTTTAATTTTTTTAAAAAAAGTTATCCACCACTTATATTTGCAGTGTGCTAGACTCCACTGTAAATAAATAATATAAAATATTTTTAATTACTTTGGAGACTCAGAGAGGCTAGTTGATTTGTTCAGGGTCACCAAGTTGGTGGATAGAGAGAAGTTGAACCTAAGTAGCCCAGCAACTACGGTCCATGACTTTAATTCTATAATTCTATATTATAATTCTATGCTATGATTGTTGAACCCATGAATGCAAAGAAAAGACCACAGACTCAAACTTAGGCCAAATTAAGGCAAGCTATATTTGTGTAAATAGGAACTGGCCAGTGGCTATCTCGCCCTAATGCAGGGCTCAGGAGAATAGCAACTAACAAAGGAAAAAATGGGGCTTTTAATCTCTAAAACTTGGAGCATTTCCAATAAGGAATGTATCAAACAGAAGTGCAATTAAGCAGGACTTACAGAGGTGAAATAGTGCCATTACCTGTAAATTTTATGTGAGTCAAAATAACTAGATAACTTCTTTAAAGCATAAGCAACTTCTAAGACATGCTTAACCCTTATCTGTGTAGCTGTGTTTATCCTGTCTGTTTCTCAGGAAGACACTACCCCAGTATAAATTATTTTCTCTGTGTTATCTTTAAGGACATTTTTTATCTGTTAGGCTTTCTGACATTCTTCGGTTGTTAATTGGGGAGATTCATGGGAGGGGTAGAGCACACTCAGAGAAATTCCAGGCCAGTTTAAGGTATGGTCAAATCAAGCAGAAGTTTGTTATAAAATAATTTCTAATTCCAGGATGGCATTTCTCTGGTTCTTCAATGATAATACACTATATAGAAAAGAATTTGACATAGACTCTGATAAAGAAGGAAAAAAATCCTAGGACAAAATCACTTTATACCATCAGCTTACTTGTTTCTAAAATGTGGGTGGTCAGAGCTCCAACCTCATGGAATTTTCATGAGGAATAAAAAGCACGCATACATGAGTTTATTTGCTCATCGTTTGTGTCCATCATTTGGCACATTCCTATGCTGCTTGATATCACCACCTCTCTTATCACTGGATCTCATCTCTCACACTTTACAAAAAGCTTTAAGGGAAAAAAAAACATATCTTGAGTTTCCTACTAACCCTTTTGCACAAAGTTACACCTCAAAACTAGCCTCATTAAATGGATTCCTAACCTTCATTTATCATCAGCTTGGCTGGGGACTATATGCATTATCTCCTTCAAGTCTCACACATATTTTGTGTGTTTGATAATGCATTCATTTAGTGTTTCTAGGTAGAAACACTAAAATGCTACACATTTTCCCTTCAGGACTAATTTCAACAACAGGAGAGCATGATTTCAGAGTCTTCCGATCATCTTTATTGGCTAGTAAAACTGAAACCATCCTCTCCTTTTTCAGATACCCTTGACTTGGTGACATTTTTCAAGCAATCATCAGTGTTTGTGAAGGAGGGAACCAGGTTCTTCCTCTGGGGCTCAGCTGCATGAATCACCTTGAGATTCTTTCCTGTGGAACCTTTGCCCTTGGCTCTTTTACTCCCTCTTTTGTTTTATTCATCATATTGAAACCTCAGAGGACATGTGAGGCATATCTCTGACAATACTGATACTCAGCATATGTAAGGCCAAAGAGGAAAAATGCAAATTATATATAAAGAAATTAACCCTGGAGCTGTATATTTGGATGGACCAAAGGCTCAAAATGCAGACATGTTAAACCATGTATCTGTGCTCCTTATTTTCCCGATTGTGGCTTCATAATTGCATCTGATGAAAAGCAAGGATATGAAAATTCAGCACTGAAACATAAATAACCAACAAACCCTGACTGTGTGGGAAACACACTGTATAAAGGACATACTTTCCCAGACAAAAGGGTGAAAATAAGTGGCTTTGCTGCTATTGAATTCAAAGAAATTGAACTCAGCTTCTCTCTGTAGTTCAGGTTTCCAGCAGATAATTTACAGTGTAAATGTAGCAGGAGTTTTTTTTTTTTTCCTGAACAAATGGTTGTGCGATGTGAATGGGTTATAAATTAAGGATCCCTTTTTTTTCTCTGAACCTACAAGTGATAAACTTCACATCATGTCTTCCTCTGCACTGCAGCTTTATTTCCATGTATGGAATGAGAGGCTTTGAAACAATGTTATGGAAACTGCCATCTGGTCGAGCTGTGTGCAATCACAATGGGTGGGGGAGGATAGGAATACAACGTGGCACTTTAATTGAGTTTAGGTTAATACCACATTTCAGGAATATCAATTTCTATTACCTCCATTAAGGGTAAACTATTGGATGTAGCAGTTTGAGGTAGCAGAGGTTGGAAGCCACACATTGAGCTAGGCCTGTTTAAAGAGTCACCTGCAGTTGCTGTTTTTATTCTATCCCCAGAATATCTGACAACTTAATAATCTAATTGGACCACTTCTAATTACTTAAACGGACACATTATTGAGTCTATGTGATCCACCAAGCTATTTGACATCTTGCTTAGTTTGTTACATTTAATCCTTAAAACAACCTTGCAAAATACACATCATACCCTTAATTTTATAGATTTGGCAACTGACAGTCAGGGAAGTTAAGTAAATTACCCAAGGTCACAAGCTAAATTATACAGCAAAAATTGGAAGGGTCTATTTGGATGCAGTCTGGCCCTTCCTAGTGTGACATGCTATCTCTGCTTTGTGAGGGGAAGAGAAAGTGTGCAATCACATTCAGCACTATTGTCTTGATCTATTGTCTGAGAGATTCCACACCATCTCAATAACCCCTTCTGCTGGGATTGAGAGGTTAAAAAAAATAACATATTGGTAACCAATATAGGCTTTAATATCAGAAAAGTCAGGAAAAGCCCAGATTTGCCATTTGTTAGTTGCTGTGAATACTTAGTTACTCACATTAAAGAGTATTATTATTAAAATATATATTTCCTTGTGAATTCCAGTACAATTTAAATTTTGTCATACATGTATCTGTCATAGTGCTGGCATCTACTAAGTGTTCAATAAACCATATCTATCATTATTCGTATATTATCTAATAGTTTCACATGTAAAGCAAAGTAATTCTCTCTCCTCTGTTTGATATGTCTGGCATTGTACTCTAGTATAAATGCAAAGTGTGGTTTATACCCCCTAGCAACTCTACAAGCTATATTCTAGCTATAATGCTTACCAGCCTTAATAAAAGCTTGGGCCCTTCAAGGTCTTTGAAGTACTGTATAATAGGGGTAAAACAACCATATTCAAGTGAAGATAAGATTCTTATTCAAAAATAAACAAATTGACTCAATTGGTCTTTCAAGGTACCTGCCTTGGGCATTGACTCAAATTGCAGAATCTTTCCTTGTTTCAGGTTCCCCACAACCTAGTCATTGGATCCTATATTATACAGACTTTTTAAGTCTCCTTCACAGTGACCTTTTCCATCAGTGCTACATCACTTTGCAAAGAATCATATTCTCAGGTTAACATTCTCTATAAACACCAAAGATCCTAATCTAAACATTGAAATATTGAGTATGCACGTACAACACTGTCATACCTATCATAATTCTCATTGCAATAGAATCTTTTGTTTTAAAACATCTATACAAATTTATTTCAACAAGGTAAGAAGCAATGTTTCTCAAGAATGAACTTCATCCCCGGTATCAAATAGCTTAGCAAGGAAACAGAAAAGTCTAGAAATTGGATGAAGCAAGATACTTCTCTAACCTTGTTACAGCTGCAATCATATATATTTTGTATTTAGGATACGGTGATGCCAGCCCCATAAACAGTACCACAGTGTTGAAGTAGCAATGTTTCTCCTCCAGCAGCTTCCCAAGGAGTAAAGTGACAGTGTAGTACTCTAAACGCAATAAGAAAACCATAGTGACTCACCAGGCAATCATCAACCTCTCAATCTCTGTTGCAGCCTGAGGAATTTGTAGTCATTCTGGAATATTTTCTTTCTTCAAGCCTTTGCATAAACTATTCCTTCTTCTTCTTAAAATATTCTAACTCTACTCCTTCACTTGTTTTACTCTCATTTATCTTTCTCATCTTTCTGAAATGACAAATGTGTTCTTAGACCACCCCTACCCCCAAAGATGAGGTAGTCAATACTACTATATGTTGCCAAAAAGGCTACAGAATTCAGAGCCCATGTCATATCACTCTGAATGATAATTTCTTCTATGCTTGTCTAATCATTCATAATAAATTGCAAGGTCAGTAAGTCAGAGACAAACCATTTATTTTCCACATTCATCTCAGTGCCCAGCTCCATGCATATGAGAGTTACCAAAACAGTAAACATACATATGGAAATTTAACTATCTTTGGCATCATAATGTACACAGTAGAAGCTCGCTTTGAAAGTTGGTCAATCAAAGCAAAAGCTTCACAAAGGTAGTTAATATAACAGCCCAGTACACTTTTATACTTCCCTTGCATATAAACTATGTTGAGGATGGTATGGAAATCAATGCATACTCACTGTGTCTATCAATATATGAAGCCCAGGAGAACTGCTGTGAGCTTGAGGTCAGCCAAGGCTATGTAGCAAAAAACACAGTTTCAAACAAAGACAATTAATTAATGAGTGGATGGCTACCATTTAGATAGTTTCTCCAAACGTTCATAGTCCTTAAGCAAAAGATGATTCCTATCAAATGCTAATATAAAATTTACCTCTTCCATGATGTAAATTTGCCTCTTCCAGTCTTTCATTTCTATTACTCTCTCCCCAAAATGGAATGCTTTGTACTACCCTATATGATGAATCAAGAAGCCAAACCTATAAAATGTGAGCATTACAAAAGGCTTAGAAGCAATAGTCAGTAGGATGGATGGCCAAATCAAGATTAAAAATTATTTCAATAAACCAGAATCCAAAGCCTAAATAAAAAGATCCAATTTAATTGAAATTTGCACTAAGTCTAGCATTCAAGTTCAAAATATCATTTTAACAAGTACAGCATTTGGAGAGAACAGGCTGTGTGTGTGTGTGTGTGTGTGTGTGTGTGTGTGTGTGTGTGTGTGTGTGAAATAAATCTGGGTATTTTAGTTGGCCTCAAGAACAATATGAGCTAGCAGTGAGATGTGACAGCTAAAGATACCAGTACAATCTCAGATGCACTAAGAGAATATTTTGCCCATTTCCTAAGAGGCAATCATCTGAAAGTAGTCCAACTACCTGTGTAACATTCTTTTCAACATTTGTGTTTGTTATTTTTTAGCCAAAGAATTATTATTTTTAAAGCATATCTTTCAATCAATATTTTTATTGATATATTTATTATCCAAAATTAGATACATTGTATGAACAAATCTTATTACAGTACCCTCCATTTCCCTCCTCCCTGTTCCCAATCCACTGGGTAGCCTCCTCATTGGGCATGCTGGATCACTCCATGGAGTAGGGGGTTATGAATTGTACAAGAGGTAGCCAATAGCCAATTACCTCCCCTCCTTGTGTGTTGTTGCTGAGCCGTGCAATGTCTCTGGATATTCTCCCCCACCTGGCTTACAATCTTTCCACCCCCTTTTCTGCTCAGTTCCCTGAGTCATGGTGGGTGGTTTCTAAGTCTGCTTAATTGTTGGAATCTTAAATGTCTCTGAGTTTCTACTTTGGGTTGTGTTGGATATCATTAGTGTCTGTCTAGTTGACCTATCCTGAGTTATCTGACTTGCTGTGGAGATAGGTCTCTTGTTTATAATGCCACTTCCTCATAGGTTTCTTTTGAGGGCTGCACAATAGGCCAGGGGTGGTTCATCTCTTGCCACGATGCCAGCCATCATCCCATGGCTTGCTGATGGAACTGGGTTGACCACAGCTCTCTCACTGAGTTCTGAAAAATACAAACAGAATCTCCATCAGAGAACAAGATCGGTACAGGTTAAATGAGACAAACCTTGCTATTTTGGCAAGATTCTATTTGGTATAGCCTTTCTGTAGTTCTCTGGTAGTGGGAATTTCCCCTTGGAGCCCACGTTTTTGGTCCCCATAAGATTTTGCCCTGGATACCAATTCCAGTTAAAGGTTCCTTGTCCCTGAGTGAATCTCTTAGCCAATTTGAAAAACGTTGATTACCAATCTAGGTTTTGGCGCCACTATTGCACAGGTGATCTCTTCATTTGCTGATCACTAATATAAAAGTAGTGTGCTCAACATTCTTGTGACATCAGTCTGAATTGTGTATTAGTGGTCTCTGCTTTCTCCAAATATCTTTGGCCAGTTTCCCCTGGCAGTGTATGTAGTGCCTACCAGCACTACATATGCTACCATCTGGGAGCAGGTTACCATTCTGGATCTCGCAGGGTCTGTTGGTGCTGTGCAATGACTTTGTGTAGATTCTTCAGAAATATGGCCTTACCTTTGGCCTGGGGTGGGTATTCAAGAGCTTTGACAGAAGCCTGTCTTGTTTTGGGGGCCTCATGGGTCTCTTACTTTAATAGTTTAGTGTGGGAAGAAACCAATAACTGGGACAAGGCGTTGTAGGTCTGATCAGTTTTTCATGGGGTTAGGCTTCCTCCCCTTCTGTTCAAGCCCCTCTTACCAGGCAATGCCCACAGCTTCCTCAAGAGCTTATTGTATGAAAGTTTTTTTATGGTTTCAGTTCATTATTGGTTTAGCTTATTGTATAAGTCCCCAATCTTTTCAACCTTTTAAGAAAAATAATTACAAAATAGATTAAGTTCAGACAAGATCAACTAAAAATGGTAAGGGAATACACAAAACATAGTATATAGTAGGTAGGTTAAGGACCTAGGGGACCTTTGGAATTGACAACAACAAAAACCTTGAGATCAGAAAACCCAGCAGTGTGTCTGAAAATGGATTAAAAAAAAAAACAGGAAGTAGAGGAGATATATGGGTGGGTTTCAGAAGGTCCTACCAGTGAGCCTAATTCGTTTGCAACAAACATGCCCACCCTATATACATGGTTAAGAACAAATGCTTTTGAGGAAAACAAGCTAAATCTCATGAATGTCACAGAGAGAAATTCTAGAAATAATATACTATTGCTTCTTTCTAGTTTCAGTGAGCATAAAAATATTCAATATCATTATAGCACTTTCAAACCAAATTTGTTTCAGTTGAATCTCCCCCCCCCCATTGTTCTGATTCCCCTAATCTCTAATTTATCAGTCTCTCCTTTAGTTTCCTCTCCACTTTCATGTCACATGTGGTCTTTGGCTCTCTGCTACACCCCCTTCTTCTAAATTCTGAATCTCTTTCTTTTTAGGGTTTACATATATATCAAGCTAGGATCTGCATATGAGAGAGAACATGTGGTTTCATGATGCTTTCTGAGTTTCTGAGTTTGAGTCAACACAATTGCAGTTCTTTCTATAGCTATCCATTTTCATGCAAATTTCATTTTTTACAGCTGAATAAGATCCCTTGTGTATATGTCCTACATTTTCATTATCCACTCATTTGTTGATGGGCATCTCAGCTGGTTTCATTTCCTTATTAATATTAACATTGATGCTATTTAACAATATAAAAGACTGGCTTTTGAGATAGAGAGGCCTTTCTACCACTGGTAATATGGAGAAAGAAATGGAATATTAATAGAATATGAATTTTTGAGACAGACGTTAAGAAAAAAATTCTTAAATAATTCCTCCTTGTTGCAAAGATGCAGTGATTCTATATCCTTCTATTTTTCTGAAATCCTGAATCAGTTAATTAATCCTGCTCCTCTAGCAAGTAACATCCATTTCTCCAGAGTATTCCAATCTCTGCTAGTTTAGAGGGAAGATCTCATGCCTAGCTTATACAGAGCAGAATCACAAATGTTTATGAATAAATGAATTCTTATGTTTTTAAATGAAAAGTTTGACAAAACTGAATATTTGCATTTGTAGGAAAAATAGAGGAGCTGGTGAGACAGCTCAGTGGTTAAAGGCACTTGCTTGCAAAGTCTGAAGTCCTGCGTTCAATTCCCCAGTACCCAAGTAAAACCAGATTCACAATGTGGCACATGTATCTGGAATTGCTTTGCAGTGAAAGGAGACCATGGCACACCCATTTTCTCTTTCTCTATCTGCCTCTTTCTCTCTGTCTCAAATAAATAAAATAAAATAAAATAACATTTTAAAAATGACAATGGGTTTTCCCTCAAACTCCCTGGCTTCTACATCCATTTCAGAAACATATATCTTTTTAATCTTATAGAAGTCATTTAAAATTAATCTCCATGTTTCATCTGTAAGATAATAATAATGTCTGTCTTGGCTATCACATGGAGTACTAATTAATGGAAGTGGTATATTGGAATGTTTTAGAATATTTCCTGAACTATAAATCACTAGACATTATTTAGTCCAATGGGTATGAATGGCTGACTACCTCTGTTCATATTTCTATTGCAATTAATATTAATAATATTGTCATCCCTCACCCTACTCCCCTCCACCCACTCCAAAAAAGATGTAATTTTTCCAGTGCCTCAGAACATTTAAACACCTTATTTCTCTCTGTCTTTGGAAATAGGAATTCAAGGAATTTTCTTACAGTGGTTTGAGGGATGGAAACCCCTAGATAATGTCATATTGGTGGTTTTTTTTCAGCTTTGTAGTCTGTCTTTTCAGAACCTTCTCTAACATCTTCACAACTACTAGCAAGGCTCCAGATTTCCTTTTCCTGTACCCATCATGATGATGCCAGCCAATACAAAAACTCAGTCTTGCCCTCCTCAGAGAATCCCTTGAATGTCCCTTTCCTTCCTCTTCAATGCAGGAACTGAGTAAATTACTTTATCTCTCTTTCAAATAAACTATTTCTTGGCAATAATGAGGAAACCTCTTGCAAACCATATCACTGAACATCATTGGTGTGTCTTATTCCTCTTCTCTGGGTGCTATCCAATGATAGGAAACAAATGTTTTCTTATCCCAAAAGAATGAACCATTCGAGATCAAGTGTACTGTTATGTGGATTCAGTCTTTTCCAGAATCCTTCACATAGTATCATAGGCAAAATAAGAATAGACTGACTACTCTGAAAAAATTCCTCCTCCACTGCACCTGTGCGAGCCCAGATGCCTCCCAATCTATATCAAGATGTTCATGATTGGCTTCAGAAGCTTGTCTTGGCATTGAAAATTAGACTAGTTGAGATCCCTGAGACCCCAGCAATCTGAAGGTTGTTGTCTGAATACTGTTAACAAACTGAAGGCATGTGTCCCTTCAATTCTTCCTCTCAAAAGTTTTCTGAGCTAAATGTGGCACAGATAGATACTTATTATGCAATTTAAATTTGGGCATTTGAAGCTCCACATGGCAATAGGCTTTACTGACTCAAAAGAAGCACACATAACATGATGTACTTTGGCAGTCTCTTTAACAATTATAGATTTCTAAAAAAAATGTGATAAAGCCCCTGGCAAGGTTTCAGTTTTAGAAACTAATATCATTTAAACAATTTTTGCAACCTTTTAAATTAAGAATTTTGTTTGTATTTAACTTCTCCCTGTACTTACTCTTATAAAATCAACTGGATAACAGAAAAATAAATTAAATCAATATAGGTAGTTATATATTTCAAATCATATCCTTTTTCTTTTACAGACAGGAAGAGCCCTGAACTTACAAAAGTCACTCCAGAAATATTTATTAGGATAATGTTTGCAGTGGCATCTGACGTCATATAAGAAAAGCTTCATGTTTCTTTAATTTTTCATACTATATTAGGACAAATAATGTTTTATTTTATGTGATATATTAATATACAGACTCTCATATAAAATGATTCCTCTTCACTTCACAGTCTATCCTGGGACTACAGAAAACTACCTACCAGACCCATCAGACCCATTTACTTGACTCATGTCTTCTACTAGCCACTTGTAGGTACCTTGGTTCCCTCTCTGGACCTCCCCTGATTCAACTGAAAAATAAATACAATTTATTGTTCCTATACTACAGACCATAGGCACTAGTCTAAGAAAATATATGTATCCATCTTGTCTGAAGAAAAATAGAATAAAATGTTTTTTATTAGGCTAAATATAGTCACTTTAAAAAAAAACTTAGATATCTAACATTTTTATATCAGTCAAATGTCTTATTTTTGATACTGTGGTAATATTTAAGCTGCTAATATCACCACTGACAAAATTTAAATCTGGCAAGACTGTATCAATTCTCATGTTTTGATATTTGTATTTATTTATTTATTTATTTATTTATTTATTTATTTGCAAGTAGAGAGAGATAGAGAGAAGAGAGACAGAGAGAATAGGTACAGCAGGGCCTCTAGCCACTGCAAATGAACTCCAGAGACACATACCAGTTTGTTCACCTGGATATACATGGGTACTGGGGAATTGAACCCAGGCTGGTAGGTTTGCAGGCAAGCACCTTAACTGCTAAACCATTTCTCCAGGACCGTTTTAATTTTTTAATATTTAGTATTTATAAACATTAAAAGTTTATTAGAGCAGGGCATGATTCTCATGCCTAATACCAGCATTTGGGAGACAAAGGCAAAAAGATTGCTACAAGTTCAAAGCCAGCATGATCTATATAACAAGATTCAGTCTCAAAATTACTTAATTAATAAAAAAACCTAAAAGTTACTTTAATTGTATCTAAAATCTCCCTTATCACCTAATTTCTAGAATGATGTTTTATATTACCATTTCTTGCCTGTGTTCTGTAATTTATTTAAGGCTTCATTTAAAATTTTTATGTAAGAACTGCCTTTCTAATCCTTATGTCAAAAGCACCTATATAAGGAGATGTACAAAAAATCTGTTAAAAACTTAATAAATTTTATTTTTTTTTTACTTCCTGAATGTTGACCACCTCCCACATTGAAAGTTTCAATCATTGCTCCTATTACAGAGAGACAGAGAGAGAGAGAGAGAGAGAGAGAGAGAGAGAGAGAGAGAGAGGTATACAGACAGATAGAGGACTCAATTCCCTCTACCAAACTATTTCGGATTCCCAATATTATTTAACCCAGCCATCTTTGGATCCAAAACGTTTTGCCTTTCTCAATGTTAAATATATAATTATATTATACATATACGTATATATGTATAATATCTTATATAAGTACATTGTATTAAGTATACCTGCCTTGCTCTCACTTCAGTACCCACAGTTTCCTTTAAAATCCATAATGATGCAGTTCACTGCATGAGAACAAAAGATTATGTTTCACAGAAACTTTTTCTATACTTCTTGTTGGAACTATCTTACACAAGTTTGGTTGACCATCTGACAAAAATAGATCATTGATATGTTGTATCATATAAAATCATAGTAGATATTATCCTGATCTTAAGTAGTCTTTATAAAAAATGTAGCTTATTCTTAGAAGTCCAAAGAAAAATGAACTTTCTTTTGGTTTGTTTATATGCATATATGTGTCTATGCACATACAACTCTTTTAAAAACAGTTCCTTATCAAATTTTGCTAATTATGTTGATGATGATTCAAGTCTGCTTTATGCTCTTGAAAACAACTCCCTTAAAGATAATTTCTAGACGATGTTGGGCAGATACCTCATGAATAGGCCAATGATGTTTCCAAATGAAAAATAACACCAAAAATCCTGAATTGATGAAGTATTGACAATGAGGAAGTTTGGGGAGAAACCTAGCTCTTGATGTCTTGTTTCAAAGATATTGAAATAACAGGAGCTTCATTCTTAGTGTCGAGCCTTTGAAAACAAAGTTGTACCTCGACATACAAACAATAATAGAAAAGGAATTTCTTTTTAAAATAATTGGCATATTCCAAGATAGTGAATATTATCTGAAAAGACAACAAGAAGGAAATTATTCTCACTGACTCTGATATTTGTCAGCTTTTCATTCTTTTTTTTTTCCTGTGGTATACAATGAAGGGGAGAATCACGGGAGTATTTATTATCAGTAGCCACATAGAAAAATAATGATACACTACAACATATGGTGGAGATTCAAAGTTTGACTTTGACATTGTCAGAGGGTCATCCTAGACTTTCTCATCCAAAGTAGGACTTCTGGGGAGCAAAAGTTTCAGCTACTAGTACCTACACTAGGACAGAAGGCATAAACCACTCCACTCCTGTCCACAGGCAAACCGGCATTTTTAGCACCTTCATTCATGAAGAAGGGGATTAAAGTTATGTATATAATATTGGACTCTGCTCATAATAAAGAGGCTTTGACAGTCTGATTGCAAACAGAAAAGTCAAAATTGGGGCTGATACCTGATTCTGAAGAAGGGTGGCCAGATGTTCTCTAAGAAAAATCAGTATTGTCTGAGCTTGAATCTAATTTTAGGTTTATGATGTTTTTAATTATGTAAAACCACTGATTATGAAAGACAACTGTCATAGCACAGAATAAAATTATATAAACAATTCAACTAAATTATCATATTACAAAGAACATGTAGCTGTCAAAAACTTTCCACTGGAGATCCAATGATCACAAGAGGATAAAACAATTACTTCTCCTCTGGATCCTCCCAAACAACTCACTACAGGGTTGATAAGCTAACTTATAGCAATGTACAAATAGGCCCTACTGAATGAATGCATATGCATCAAATCTTTAGGCTCAAATTAATGCTAGAGCTCAAAGCTTACTCCTTCCTCACTTCCTTATAAAACCTTAAAAAATGTAATGAATCACCAATATGACCTTCATATCATCTTACCATCTTCCACTATGTGTCCAATAGAACTCTGTCTGAAATCTGCCTTCACATTTTACAACCCAGTCATGCAACTGCCATTATTCTATCAATCCTTTCTGCATGCACAGAAAAGAAGTGTGTCAGTCAAGTTGATCAGAGTATCTACTCTGCCAACAAAGGTCACTTGGCTAACCAGCAGCCTTTTGGTAATATTTCAAAGCAAAACTCAAAATAGTTGGGAATTATTTCAACAGGAGGCTAAGTTAGAAATGGTTATCCTGGATCCCTCAGGGAGAAGGTAGTTGCCTTATGTGTTTACATCAAATACTCATGTTGCTCAAAATCAGCACAACTAGAAAATACAGAAAAAATGTAACTAGATCTTAAAGACTAGTACATATTCTCAGTTCTGTGCTATGAGGAAGCTTATTGGCAAAGAACATCTTTTAAATTACCCTGATAGCATGTGTTTCCTTGGGTAAGTAATAGTTCTTTCTTCAGTAGCCAAACTAATGAAAAAAGGATATATCCACAGATGGTAACAAGACCTCTTGAGCCCAATACTGTCTTCTTCTTTCCCACCAATGCTTTTACTATACATCAAGCAACTACCGAAGTACAGGGAAAGTACTCAGAAGGTAAGCATCAGAAGGGAGATGTGGCCTGGCTTGTTAAAAGTCTGAACAGTTATTCCTGAGTGATTAAGAACTGGCTGAAACATTAGTAATTTATAACCTTACTCATAAGGCCATCTCCCGACTAATTTTATACTTCTTGCAATTATCCCTACTAACTACTCCTTTACCAAGTAATCTGTTGCTACAGTAAAATGATAGATACTTGGTTCTTATACACTAAATACTATGATGCTACTGCTCTATACTTTCAAAGTGGATTTCAGCAGATAATGTGCCAAAAAAGAACAGCATACTAAGATTTGAATGGGAGACGGTGGGGTCCTGATTTAAGGCAAATATTACTGGAATTGATGTCAGAATCACACCCTTTTCTGTAACTCTCTGGCTACCTTAGAAATGTTTATTCCTATATTTCATTATGATATCTACTTTTTGATACAACAGAACACTTTACATGACCCATAATTAGCCTACCAGTACTGACAGCCCAAGTCAACTGCTAAGAAGAAATTCCATCTACATTGCTAACCCTATTCACACTTGCACTATGCCTCCCACAGAAAGATCCTACATAAAAGTGAAAGAGGCAGCACCTCATAGTAGATTAAAAGCATGAAATTTTGTTGCTAAATACTGGGTTTGAATCTTAGTTATACAACTCATTGTCTGACCCTCCTACTCATCTGATCTGTTTCTTCATCTGTAAAATAGGGATGGGGATAAAATGTATTTTATAAGATTTTTTTGTGAAGCCCTAATCTGAAGACATTTATAAAATGTCTGGCATATAACGCCTTGGTGGATATTTTCTATTTAGGTCTCTGTATATATTCTTTATCATGCCTGCTCTATTCTGAGCATCAAAAGAAGAACCTGGATGTACTGCATCATTTATAATCTTGCCCTTTGGACTTTCAAGTTTGTCTGACCACTGGGAGGCACTTGTAAGAAATGAGAAAATGAGAGGAAATAGGTCATATTGATGCACAGTTAAAGCCCTAGGAGGGATGAAATCTCCATAAACATTCAGGAGACTCCCTGGTCCATGAACCACGACATCAGATCCTTGTCCAAGTTATCAAAAAATTTAAAATATGGACTCAGAGAAGTGTAAATCATAAGATTTATTTTAGGGAGAGGTAAGAAGGAAAGCAAAGAAGTAAAGTCCAAACCCAAAGAAATTATCACTTTTCCAAGACTGACTAGAAATGGGGAAGGGAGGGGGGCCCAGAAAATCTCTGTCACACAGAGAAAGGTCTCTCTCTCCATGGGGGAAAAGACTCACACACATGTAAAATCAAAGCAGCAAGGTGCCCATACAAAAAGAAATTCTCTCCCTTCACAGCCAAGCTCTGGATGGGAGGGGGAGACCTAGAAGATACCCCCCTTACATAAGGGTTGACAGGTTAAAAGGGGAAGTGTTGGGGGGTCAAGAGAGATCAGACAAACCAATAATTTACACAAAAGGGCTTACACACATGTTTAATTCCCTTTTATGTTAACTCAGACATCCAATTCGAATGAGCCTCATCATCAGTCTCAGGTGTCCAAGGGAGAGATCTCATTGGTTGTTGGGATGAAGAGGCTGACTCAGAAAGGGGCAGACCACAGGAGAGTTAAACCTGGGAAATGTAGAGGAAGAAGCAGGAAGCTAACACTGGAGTTGATGCTTGTAGCCATCTTGGATGAGATTGGATCAGATTCAGATTCTTGTCCTGCCAGAGCTGGCCAGGTGGTATTCAAGTTTCCATGGGTCAATTCTTAGGTAACTACCTATCAGTAAATAAATCTATCTTGTTACTAGTCTGTATCAATATTACTTAGACTACCCATTCCTTTTCTGCTTGTGCGGGATTTAGCAGTTCTGAACAAGTGGCCTTCTCATTGTGGAGCCTGTATGCAGATGTTAAGAGCAGCACTTCCTCCTTGTATCTTCATGTTCTTCCTACTGTAGCTACTCTCTGCACACATCACTTTCACTTAATACTATCCACAGCCCTGTAAATACTCCCTGTTCAATCTCTCTTCCACTGCCCTTTGAACATATTACCTCCTTCCTCCAAAACCCTAATAAACCATACACGGTAAATAACTATGTGTTAGTCTATCCTTCTGGATATTTTTTTCCAGTTTGCTATTTTTCACTTTTGATTCAAATCCAGGAACAACTATTCTAATATGTACTGAAATTATGGAACATTTATCTTAGCAGAGAGACCTACCTTCCCCCAAAAAATCACTTCTTCATTTCTGGGGGTTGTAGATCTGCTTTTGACTTTATAGGTGAGGCAACCTATAGCTACAGAAACCTTGGCCACACTTCTTGAAGAAAATTCTTGATAATAGAAAACAGAATAAGGAAGGTGAGAGATGACTCAACAGTTACCTGTTCTTCCTGCAGAAGAAGGAGAGCCTGAGGGGGCAGGAAAATGCCTGAATTTAATCTCTAGAGTCTACACAAACAGCTAGTCTAGGTCATGTGCACTTGTAACCCAAGTCCACAAAGAGGAGCAGAGACCAGGAAATTGACCCAGTTAACAAAAAGCAGCAAATTCTGGTGTAAGACTCCATCCAAGTTAAACTAGAATCTGGTGTGTATGTGGGGCAGAGGGAGCAATGGAACAAGACATCTGATATTCTTCTCTGGATACTACGAGTGCCTGCCTCCCCTCCCCTACAGATCCTCCCAGCACAGCTGAGCACATTGGGCTCTACAAGGACACATACATGTGCATATCTAACACATACCACACCACACACAACACCCACACACAACATTGCATACACACAAGCAGAAGAAAAATAAAATAGAAAAAACATAAGCAAGCAATAACTATGCATAAAGTAGTAAATATTTGAACATTTTCATGTCTATGCTAGGCAATGGTCAGGGACCAATGATGCTGACACAAGTGGGTGCTGATTATCACAACTAGGAATTAAATACACTGCAAAGAAGCTTTTTTTTGTTTTATGGTTAAATACTCCTTATCAACAAGTGAACTTGGCATGATTGAGGTCTGTGCCAGTAATTCCAGCACTTAGAAGACTGAGGCAGGACGATCACAAGTTCCAGCCCTTCCAGGACTACACAGCAAGAATTTGTCTCCAAAAGAAAGAAAAGAAATGAGAAAAGTAATACAAATTGTTAGATTATTTATTAATCCTGATATACCTGCCAACTCAGATATCTAGATCATAAATTATGTGCGTACACCTCTCACAAAGATCTGCCTGTATGGTGGCTAATATCAACTTGGTAGGACACAGAATCTCCTAGGGGATAAATCCCTGGGCAGTTCTGTGAGGAAGATTTTCAGATTGGATTAATTGAAGTGGCAGACAGCAAAACTATGAGTGGCACCATTTGATGGACTGGGGTTCCAAACGGAATAAAAAAGTGCGCAGCCTGGAGATCAACATTCATCATCCCTCTATCTCTCACTCTCTTGCTCTCTCACTCTCCTTCTTTACTATAAATGCAATGTGACCAGCTGCTTAATATCTTAAAACTCCTGTCAATATGGTTTTCATGCCACAAAGGACTGTATCCCCTTCAACCTGCAAGCTAAAATATAAAACCTTCCTCACTTAAGTTGCTTTTTGTCAGGTATTTTTGTCACAACCAAGAAAGTAAGTAATGCACCTTCTGTTTTTCAGTTCACTCTTTGTTTCTCAGTCCTAGTAATAAACCTTTATGTCTTTAAAAAAGTGATGTATTTAGTAGGAGGATTGCTATAATTTATTTAAGCTTTCTAGAATCCTTCTAGATAATACTCACAGAAACTAGTTCACAATAAGCCCTTCATGGCAAGATGGAATAATGAGTGAATATTAAAAATATACTAGAATGGAAAAGACTTTTCCAATGAGGATATAAAGTTCAGAATCTATGAAGAAAATGTTTAATAAATTTGGCTACATAAAAAAGATAAACATATGGTGGCTGGGGTGACGGCTTGGTGGATAAAGTACCTGAACCACAAGCATGTGTGCCAAGTAAAGATTCTCAGCACCCATGGAATATTGGATGTGACTGGCAGCCTACCTGTAATCACATCACTTAAGACATAGAAAAAGAGGATACCTGTAACAAGCTGGCTAGCTACACTGTCTTTAATTGGGAGTTCTTGCCTCAGTAAACAAGATGGAAAGCAATTGAGGAAGACACGTAGTGTCCACACTTGGCCTTTCCACACATGAGCATGTGCACATACATACACGTGCATCCAAACACATGAATACACACACACACACAGTACAAACATACACACTCAAAAAAGTTAAACTTTCTAGATGGCAAAAATGCCACTAAAAAGAGGCAAATAAAAACTAAGAAAAAAGTCTTTGTTTTATATTTGATATAAAAAATCTAATTTCTTTAATATTTAAAGAGCTATTAAGTTCAATTAATAGACATAAGTAGAAAATTTTAGGCCCCAAAATAAGAAATACAAATCACCATAAACATACAAATATGTAGTCAAACTCATTTTCACTTATATAATACAAAATAAAACAATAAGATACCATTTTCCAGTTAGAGAAATACTGTGATAACATCAAATCTGTTACAGGCTATATATGGTTGTAAAATGAGCATAAACATTATAGACGCATAGAAAGTTTCTGGAAAGATACACAAGAAAATTAAGAGTGAATTCTGACTGTGTGGTGGTGCATGCCTTGAATCCCAGCACATGTAATGCAGAAGTGTGATTTCCATGAGTTCAAGGCCAGCCTGAGACTACATAGTGAACTCCAGGTTAGCATGAGCTACAGTGAGACCCTACCTCAAAAAAAACCCATAAAAATAAATATTAAAGTTTAAAAAAGTAATCACTTTTTAAATGAAAAAGACTAGACAATAAAAGCAAAGATAATAAAATAAATATCAACTGCAATAGGGCTCTGGGGGTTAAATAGAGAAGCACAACCAAGAAAAAAGGAAAGGCTGAGATTCCAGCAAATTTGAAGCTTCTCTGTTTTCTGATTACTTTCGGAGATATTGTCCATATAAGAGATGAGTGGCAAAGTGGCTGTAAGGCCATAGGTTTGTCAATGGGGAAAAATGATGCCTAATTATCCATGCTTATTTTTATGCAGAAACTGTTGCCACATTACATTCTGCACTGTAATACTCTGGGTTAATTTGACAATTTTTATTTTCATGCACATTAATTGCAATTGCACTTTAACATTCAATCCTTTTTGAGGAATACAGGTGGCAAGCACAGGATGTGGGGTCATCTGTTGCTGCTGGAACCCTGATTCTGTGGCTTTGGACCTTTTTGAAGTGATCTGCAGGAGGAATAAGGAAGGATTTGAAATCTCGGCCTAAGAGATGCCTTGCAGTGTTGAGAGCACAGCTTCATGGAAGTACTATGGACTGTGAGGTTTGGCTTATGAGGGTGAGAAAGAACTTTGTCAGGACTGTGCCAGAAGCAGTTTGTGTGTGAGGCATGCTGTGTTCTGCCTGCCTGTGTCCTTAGAACCTGTGCAGGGTTGTTTTACGTAAAGATGGACTGGTGTGAGAAGATGGAGATGGCACAGAAAGAAAGATCTTTGGGTCAAAAGTGCTGCCTGTTCACCTGCAATTGTTTGAGGGATTAATTACATCCATTGAGATTGGGCCAGCTGGTGTGAATTGGAACAACAGGAAGAATGCAGACTCTTTGAAATAAGGGACCTGAATGCTCTCCCCCCCCTGGATTAACAAGTTGGTAGCCCACCTGATACTGTGGAATATAACAAATGCAAGAAGAGAGGGTCATTGGATTTGCAACACAGTTTTGTTTTTGAAAAATGGCCATTGGCAATGCGAAGCAGGTGTGCTAGATTGCCTGTATGAAGCCATGAGGATGAACTGTGGGTTGCAATGGAGACCCAATAAGATGCCAGGACTATGGATGGGTGCCAAGGCGAGCTGCCAGCACCAGATGAACTTTTCCCAGACTGTGAGTAGCCAAGCTGGAGGGGTGGAATTGAATCTCTAAGAGACTTGTTATTGGTTAGAATAATTGAACTTGTATTGGTTCAATCTCTTTTTGCTGTGCCTCATGTTTTGCATTGTGAATGTTCTCTGCATTACGGGTTTACATTTGGTATTATGGTTCAGTTGAAAGCTGTGGGGACTTAAGAGTTGAGCTGAACAGATTGTATTTATATCATGTTTGATTATTAGTTTGTGGGGGCCAGGGGTGGACTGTCATGGTTTGATCCAGGTGTCCCCCACAAACAAATGAATGTGTTCTGGGTTCTCAGCTGATGGCAGTTTGGATTTTACAACCATGATGGAGCTGTGTTGTTGGGGGAGGGCTTATGGGGTTATAAGCCAGCTTCCCCTTGCCAGTGTTTGGCACACCTTCCTGCCACTGTTTCCAGTGCTGTGGCAGAGGTGATGTCAACCCCTCTGCTCATGCCATCATTTTCCCTGCGAGGATGGAGTCTCCACTCGAGTCTGTAAGCCAAATAAACCCATTCTGAGTGGGCAAAAGATATAAGGATACTTGTGTCCCATGTTAATGCTCATCAGAGGGTGATGCCATTGGAGGATGACTTTAATAATCAAGTTGATAAAATAACCCATTCTGTAGATGGTGGCCAAACTCTCTCCTCAGCCACCCCTGTCATTGTCCAATAGGCCCATGAACAAAGTGGCCATGGTGGCAGGGATGCAGGTTATGCATGGGCCCAACATTATGGACTACCACTAACAAAGGCTGACCTGGCTATGGCTGCTGCTGAATGCCAGCAGCAGAGACCAACATTGACCCCCGGTATGGTAGCATTCCTCGAGGAGACCAGCCAGCAACTTGGTGGCAGGTTGTCTACATTGGACCACTTCCATCATGGAAAGGGCAGCATTTTGTCTTTACTGGAATAGACACTTATTCTGGGTATGGATTTGCTTTTCCTGCACGGAGTGCATCAGCAAAAACTATCATCCATAAGGCTCACAGGTGCCTTATCTACCATCATAGTGTTCCACACAGCATTGCTTCAAACCAAGGAACTCACTTCACAGCCAAAAAAGTGCAGTAGTGGGCCCATGGTCATGGAATTCACTAGTCTTTTCATGTGCCCCACCACCCTGAAGCAGCTGGCTTGATAGAAAGATGGAATGGTCTTTTAAAGAACCAGTTATGGTGCCAACTAGGGGGCACTAGCCTGGAGGGCTGGGGCAGAGTTCTCTAGCAGGCTGTGTATGCTCTGAACCAGTGTCCTATATACGGTTCTGTTTCTTCTATAGCCCAGATCCAAAGGTCCAGGAATCAAGGGGTGGAAGTGGGAATGGTACCACTTACCATTACCCCAAGTGACCCATTAGCCAAATTTTTGCTTCCCGTTCCTGCAACATTATGCTCTGCTGGCCTAGTAGTCTTGGCTCCAAAGGGGGGTTGTGTTTTTGCCAGGAGGCACAAAGAACATTACATTGAACTGAGGTAAGATTCCGTCCTAGCCACTTTGGGCTCCTGATGCCCTCCAGTCAAAAGGCCAATAAAGGAGTTACAATGTTAACAGGAATGATTGATCCAGACTACCAGGGAGAAATTGAACTGCTCCTCCACAATGGAGGAAAAAAAGAATATGTTTTGAGTGCAGGAGACTCTATCGGGCACCCTTTGGTGTTACCATCCCCTGTTATCAAAGTCAATGTGAAACTACAACACCCCAATCAAAGCAATGTGAAAAATGGCTCAGATCCATCAGGAATGAAAGTATGGGTCACCCCTCCAGGTAAAGAACTAAGACCTGCTGAGGTTCTTGCTGAAGGTGGAGGAAATACAGAATGGGTAGTAGAAGAAGGTAGTTACAAATACCAACTAAGGCCATATGACCAGTTACAAAAATGAGGGCTGTAATTGCCATAAGTATTTTGTTTTGTTTTGTTTGTTTTGTATTACTTGCTAAGAATGTTTGCCCATATATATACCAATACCTTTATTTTTCCTCTATTATGTAGTTATTATTGATTGAGATTATATCAGTAATCATTGTTGAATTTATATTATTATATATTAGACTAAGCATTGCTCAAGAGGCCAGCCTTATTTTGGGGAATATTATGTGTTTCTGGTTTTATGTGGGATAGTTATATCATGTTAGGTGGAATCTTGAGATTACTGTCTTCATTTGAAAATTAAGATGTAAGGAGATATGGTGTGATGTCAAGTTGGCAAGGGGTGAACTTGTGATGGTTAAGTTTATTTGTCAACTTGACCAATGTAATAATCCATAATTATCTTAGGTGGGTCTCTGAGCTTACCTGCAGGAAGGATTGACAAATTCCTTTTGGGATTTTGGAGAAGACTTGTGATGGTTAAATTTGTCAAATCCATAGTAATCTTGGGCGGGTATCTGAGTTTGGGATTTTGGAGAAGGGAGGAGTTCCCTTCTCCAGAGTGAGCTCTTTCCCCCAGTGGGTGGGCCTCCTAGAAGGAGAGTAATATATGGAAGCTCAAGGGGAAGGAGAGGCTCTTCCTTCCTCCCCCAGCTGCTGGTACTTGTTAGTGACTTGCACTTGCATCCTGCTCTCCTATCCTTCCTGGACATTGTAACACAGTTTCCTTGGCCTCAGATCGTGGACTGTCAGCCACTACTCCCCAGGAAACCATCAGGCATTCTAGGCTGGATTGGGACCGCTGAGACATCCAGTCACGTGAACTGAACAGCTACTGGATCCTTCAGCTCTGGGCCTACAGGCTGCTATTGTTGGGCTGTCGTAAGCTACCCCAATAAATTCCATTTTATTATACTCCATTCTATCAACTCTGTTTCCTCTAGAGAACCCTGACTAATACACCAAGAAAACAAATATTTGAAGAAGATTTATTAATATAAAAAGGAGAAAAAACAGACATATACTAGTAAGAATCACGTTTTGAGTAATTCAACCAATTTTTAATTATTTTTTTTTCCAGTTTAATTGCAAACCCTTAGTTTCCATCTGAACATCAACATATTTCCCCTGAATTATTGTTCATTCATTTAAATAAGGTGTGTAAGGTGGGTAGTACATAGTTTGAAAATAAAGAGAAAAGCCTTATTGTCATTCTAGTTCAAACACTGACTCTATAACTGTATGGCCAGGTATTCTGAGGCAAGTTGCTTAAGTTCTCCAAGATTCAAAGCCAGTTTCCTCATCTGTAAAATGGAAACCACGAAAGGACTGACTAATAAGAGCTGCTACAACAATTGATCAAGATGATTAGCATATAGAGTTCTTAATACAGTATCTGGTACATATGGGTAATCCATAAATGTGAAAACGCAATTAATATCTATCAAGGGCCCAGCATCATTTTAGGATGTTAGGATAAATTAGGATAGGTTAACTGAAACTTCTTAGAATGTTATTCATTAAAACATCAAGCTCCGGGGGAAGAGGGGGTGGAGCAAGATGGTGGACGAGTAACAGCGTCACCAGGACTCTCTGGAAAGGTTTGATCTCTTCAGCTGGTATCCAGGCTTTGGATACCGGCCGGACCTGAGTTTGGGCCTTCCCTCCCTCCCCAACCCCTGGGCCGGAGCAGACAGGGTTCACCAGCAGCTCTCTGCTCCCCTGTGGAGCAGAGTGCCGAGCCCTCCCCCCCACTAGCTTCCGCCATTATCCCCTCGCGGCGGGTTCCGAGCTCTCCGCGGAGGTTTCATTGCCGGACTGGGATCCAGGCCCCAGGTTACAGCCTCTCCTCGGCTTCGGCTTTGGGACCACAGCAGGGTTCCCCAGCTGCTCTCAGCTCTGCAGGGGAGCACGGAGCTGGCTGGACCTTGTGCACCCAGGGCTGACGCCTTTGTCCCCTCGTGGCGGCTTCCAGGTACTTGGCGCCAATTGAGTAGCTTCCCCCGTGGAAGCACCCAGTCCTCAGACGTGGTCCTGTTCACGATCTGAGAGGGGAGGGGTTGTCTCTCCGAGGAGGTCTGGTTGCCTGACTGGGATCCAGGCCCAAGGTCGGGGCCCGCCCAGCCTCTCCTCAGCTTCGGGACCACTGTGGGGTTCCCCGGCTGATCTCGGCTCTGCAGGGGAGCGAGCAGCTGTGCCCTGTGCACCTCAGACTCCACCTTTATCCCTTGTGGCGGATTCATGGTCCTTGGTACCAATTGAGTGGCTTCCCCCGCGGGAGCAACTGGTCCTCAGAGGTGGTCCTCTCCACAATCTGAGAGGGGAGGAGTTGTCTCTCTGCGGAGGTTTGGTTGCCTGACTGAGATCCAGGCCCTGGGTCAAGGCCCGTCTAACCTCTCCTCAGATTAGGGACCACTGCAGGGTTCCCCGGCTACTCTCGGCTCTGCGGGGGAGTGCGCGGCTGGGCCCTGTGTACCGTGGGTTCCAGCCTTTGTACCTTCGTGGCGGGTTCCCGGTTCTTGGCACCAATTGAGTGGCTTCCCCTGCGGGAGCACCCGGTCCTCAGACTTAATCATCTCCACGATCCCCCACCCCCATATACACAGGCAGACGCGAGCCCTAGCTTGGTTCCGGGGCCAGTCAGCAGGCAGATACCTGGGGACCTTAACAGAGGCCGGTTCATCAGACGGGTACATCCCAGGAGGGCACAGGCACTCTCCGTGAGTACCAGGGATCACGCGCTACTGCCAGGAAGTAAAGCGGGATGAATAGCAATCCTCAGGGTACGTGAGTCCCACTTCCCTATCTGGGCATAGGCAGAAACCAAAGGAAAAACGTAACTTCCCAAACCAGGGCTCCTAGTCCCATTATGGAACACGAAAGTGGCAACAAAGTGGAAGAAGCTCATACACAATTACAGACAGAGAATAATATGACTCCTGACCACAACAGCAATGCAAATATGATGCAGTTAAGGGCTGATATGGAAATTATGAGAAAAGACATGAATGAGAGGAAGCATTCTTACTGAAGCATAGACTCCAGACTGAATTTGATGGAGAGAAATATGAACGAATACAGAAATACATTAAGTGAATTAAATATTAATCAACTAATAGAAGAGCTGGACAATCAATTAAATAAATTTGATGAGGACTTAAGAAAACTTAAAAATGATTATCAGGAATCCCAAGCAAAAACAAAAGTAGATTGGAAATTGGATCTCACCAAAGAATTAGAGGCTACAAATAAAATTATAGCAGAAATCAAAAATGAAAAAGAAATACTAGAAACCTCCCTTGAATCATTCATTCCCAGGGTTGATAATCTGGAGGACAGACTTTCAGAAGTAGAAGACAAATCAGAAGGAATTAATAAGGATGTCATAGGTTTCAATAAATTCAAGAAATCAAGTGAGCACAATTTGAGGGATCGATGGGATACAATAAAGAGGACCAATATTAGAATCATGGGGATCCCAGAGGGAGAAGAACCCCAGGCTAAGGGCATAGGAAATATCTTCAACAGAATTATTCAAGGAAACTTTCCCTATCTAACAAGAGAAAGTCCACTCAACTGTCAAGGGGCCCAGAGGACCCCAAACAGACTTGACATGAAGAGAAATTCTCCAAGACACATTTTAATTAAGATGCCTAACATAGAAAGCAAAGAGAAAATATTCAAAGCTGCTAGAGGAAAGCAGACAGTAACTTACAGGGGAAAAGCCATCAGATTTACCTCAGACTTCTCATTAGAAAACATGAAAGCCAAAAGGGCTTGGAATAATGCTTTTCAGGCCCTAAAGAAATATGGCTTACAAACTAGACTATGGTACCCAGCCAAGTTATCCCTCCTGATAGATGGAGAAGTGAAAATGTTCCATGAAGTAAAACAGCTCTACGACTATTTAAAACAAAGCCACAATTTCAGAAGCTCCTGCAAGAGATATCCCATACAGAAGAAACAAGAAATCTTCCTCAGAAGAGTACCAGAGATCAGACACAACAATCACAGTCAGTGTGCTAATAAAAACAGCAAAGACAAAACCATCATTATCCCTTCATCATGGCAGGGCTCAAAGCAAACCTCACAGTTATATCACTGAATATAAATGGACTTAACTCCCCTATAAAAAGACACAGACTTGCAGGGTGAAACAGAAAAATGGACCCTTCCATCTGCTGTCTTCAGGAAACGCACTTTACTTCCAAAGACAGCAACCTTCTTAGAGTTAATGGATGGAAAACAGTTTATCAGGCATGTGGAAGTAAAAAGAAAGCAGGTGTGGCTACACTAATCTCTGACAAAATAGACTTTACACCAATATCAATTAGAAAGGATAATGATGGTCACTTCTTACTTATCAAAGGAAGGATCCAACAGGAAGATGTCACCATCATCAACATATATGCACCAAATTTGGGTGCAACACAGTTCATAAAGGAAACCCTACTCAAAAATAAAGCAGAAATAGACTCCAATTCCATCATAGTAGGAGACTTTAATACACCTTTATCAGCTCTAGACAGATAAAACAAACAGAAGATCAGCAGGGACATAATAGAGATTAATGACACTATAGATCAGCTTGGAATAACAGATAATTACAAAACGTTCTACCTCAAAGACACAGAATATACATTCTTCTCAGAAGCACATGGGACCTTTTCTAAAATTGATCACATCTTATGTCACAAATCTTCCCTAAACAAATTAAGGAAGATCGAAGTAGTTCCTTGCATCATATCAGACCACAGTGCATTAAAGGTAGAAGTTAACAATGGAACAGGATCAAGAAAATACACAAAGTACTGGAGCCTGAATAGTGTGCTCCTAAAAAATGATTGGGTCATCCAAGAAATAAAAAAGGAAATTCAGAATTTCCTAGTATTAAATGATGACGATAACACATCATATCAGAACTTATGGGACACAGTGAAGGCAGTCATGAGGGGAAAGTTCATTGGACTAAATGCCTTCATATCAAAGATAGAGAGGTCCCAAATCAATAGCCTAACCACCCACCGAAAAGCATTGGAACAGATGGAAAAAGCTAAATTGAGGAGCTCAAGACGAAAGAAAATAATTAAAATCAGAGCTGAGATTAATGAATTGGAAATAAAGAAAACAATTGAAAAAATAGATAAGTCAAAGAGTTGGTTCTTTGAAAATGTTAATAAGATCGACAAACCTCTGGCCAACCTAATCAAATAAGAAATGAGAAAGCCAAAATCAACAAAATCAGAAAGGACAATGGTGAGATCACAACAGATCCAAAAGACATTTGAAGAATCATCAGGTCATACTTCCAAACCTCTACTCCACAAAATTAGAGAATCTGGAAGAAATGGACAGGCTTTTGGACACCTACCAACTGCCAAATCTTAACCCAGAGCAGATAAAAGCACTAAATAGACCTATCACACCCACAGAGATTGAAGATGTAATCAAAAAGCTTCCCAAAAGGAAAAGCCCAGGACCAGATGGTTTCTCAGCTGAATTCTACCAAGCCTTCAGCACAGAGCTGACACCACTATTTCTGAAGCTTGTTAGAAGCATAGAAAAAGAGGGAAGGATTCCAAACACCTTCTATGAAGCTTCCATTGCCCTAATCCCCAAACCAGGCAAGAATGCAACAAGAAAAGTGAACTATAGACCCATATATCTGATGAACTTAGATGCAAAAATCCTGAAAAAAGTCCTAGCAAACCGGATACAACGCTACATCAAAAATATTATCCACCCTGACCAAGTTGGCTTTATCCCAGAGATGCAGGGATTGTTCAATATATGCAAGTCGATAAATGTGATACACCACATTAATCAGCTAAAACACAAAAAACACATGGTTATCTCATTAGATTCGGAGAAGGCTTTTGACAAAATTCAACACCTCTTTATGTTCAAAGCTCTCGAAAGAATAGGCATAGATGGCCTATTTCTCAATTTAATAAATTCAATTCACAAATCTCCAAAAGCACAGATCATTCTCAATGGGGAACGACTCACTAAGTTCCCAATCAATTCAGGAACAAGACAAGGCTGCCCACTCTCACCACTGCTCTTTAACATAGTGCTTGAAGTTCTAGCCCAAGCGATAAGACAAGAGACGGACATAAAAGGAATACAAATCAGAAAGGAAGAAATTAAACTATCCCTCTTTGCCGATGACAAGATCCTTTATATATCAGACCCAAAGAATAGTATCAGTAACCTCTTGAAGGTGATTAATGCCTTCAGCAACGTGGCAGGATACAAAATTAACACACCAAAATCAGTCGCCTTTCCATACGCAGAAGGCAAACAGACAGAAAAAGACATCAGAGAGACTGTACTATTTTCTATAGTCTCTAAGAATATCAACTACCTTGGAATATCACTAACCAAGGTTGTAAAGGACTTATATAAGGAAAATATTGAAACACTCAAGAAGGAAATAAAGGAGGATGTGAGAAGATGGAAAGATATTGCATGCTCATGGATAGGGAAAATCAATATAGTAAAAATGGCAATCTTGCCAAAAGCGATCTACAGATTCAATGCTATTCCGATAATAATCCCAACCTCTTTCTTCACAGACATAGAAAAAATAATCTGTAAATTTATTTGGAAAAGCAAAAGACCTCAGATAGCCAAAACCATTCTAAGTAACAAATCCTACTCAGGAGGCAACACCATGCCTGACTTCAAAATATTCTACAAAGCCATAGTAATGAGAACAGCATGGTACTGGCATAAAAACAGAAAGACAGATCAATGGAACAGAATTGAAGACCCAGCTTTAAATGGAAGTAACTTCAGTTATCTGGTCTTTGACAAGGGGGCCAACAATGTACGCTGGGCCAAAGATAGTATCTTCAACAAATGGTGTTGGAGGACTTGGATAAACACGTGTAAAAACATGAAATTAGACCAACTCCTTTCACCATGCACAAAAATCAACTCCAAATGGATCAGAGATCTTAATATAAACCTGATAACCCTGAACTCCCTGGAAGAAAAAATAGGAGGAACTCTGCATGAAATAGGAGTGGGAAAAAATTTCCTGAGCAAATCTCCAGCAGCCCAGGAAATACGACCAACATTTAACCAATGGGACCTGTTCATGCTCAGAAGCTTCTGTACAGACAAACAAACCACACTCAGAGCCAATAGACCCCCTTCAAATTGGGAAATGATTTTCACCAGCCACAACTGACAGAGGCCTAATTTCAAAAACCTATAGAGAACTCAGAAAAATTATTAACAAAGACCCAATATGACCCCTCACAAAATGGGGTACTGATCTCAACAGAGAATTCATGGAAGAGGAAACACAAATGGCCTTGACTCATTTAAGAAAATGCTCAGCATCCTTAAGCATCAGGGAAATGCAAATCAGAACCACAATGAGATACCATCTTACCCCTGTCAGAATGGCAATCATAAAAAAACCAACAACAATCGTTGCTGGTGAGGATGTGGGGAAAAAGGAACCCTCATTCACTGCTGGTGGGATTGCAAACTTGTTCAACCGTTATGGAAAGCAGTGTGGAGACTTCTAGACAAAATGGACATAGAACTACCAATGGACCCAGCTATCCCTCTACTAGGCATCTACCCGCAAGACGCCACATCTCGATGCAGACAATTTTGTACAACTATATTTATAGCAGCTCAATTCATATTAGCCAAGGACTGGAATTAACCCAAATGTCCATCCATGCAGAAATGGACAGCGAAACTGTGGTATGTTTATACGATGGAATGCTACTCAGCTGAAAGGAAAAATGACATATCGAAATTTATGAAAAAATGGTCTGACTTTGAGCAGATATTACTAAGCGAACACTCAAAAGAACAGAGATTTGAACGCTGCAGACTCTCCCTCATATGTGGTCCTTAATCAGGATAACTGTTTTCTGTATGCAGACTTATAGAAAGAAGTGAGTGTTATGAATGAGGGGTAGGGGAAGGGAGGAGGGAAATGGCTTAAGCAGGAGGCCAATCCAATTTAGGTTCAAAAACATAAAAATCCTCACGAGCATACTGTAACCTAAAGAGTAAATAGTGGGCGTCTACTGGCAAGAGGGGTCATGAGTAGCAGGGGAGTATGTCTAAGTCTGTGAATAATTGAGCAGTCTGAAAGCCCCGGGTTCCAGTCACCGGTCCCTTCCCTCACTGAGCTGTTGAACAAAGTGACCCATGAGGTTCCAAAAACAAAACAGAATTCTGTCAAGGCTCTTGAACGCCTTCCCCAGGCCTGAGACGAAATCCTGCTGCTGAAGAAACCACAGAATGCCATGGATCTTCATCGAGAGTCCAGCGAGGTCTGGAATATTAACCAACCCCCAGATGGCAGTTAGTGAAGGGCTGGAGGGCACTGCACAAGCTGCCAGGGGAAGCTGATCGGCGATAATTGGAGTAAAAAGACCTTTGGCATGAAACATAGTCTGCGGCCATGAATAGGCTGGATACAGTTCCTACTGGAAGAGAACAGTAACCCAAGAAAGGAGCAATTGTGCAATGAAGGAGCCTGGGCCTGGGGGAGAGAATCAACAGCCATTAAATTCAGCCAAATATTCCACTCAGTGAGGGGGAACCCTTGATTGGAAATGGGGATTTAGGACAATATGCATCTGATCCCATACTCTTGGGCTCCCAAGAAAAGATAAACTATGCGAACATCTGACAGGGAGGCTATTAAAAATAGAAACTAGGTAATCCAGAATGGTGTATATTTGTTAACCTATACTGTTCTCACTCTCCAATGGAGATTGTGTTTGTATTTTTCAGGATATAGCGAATGAGCTGTGGCCCATATAATCCTACCACCCGACAGCAGGCAAAAAGATGAGATCATGGCAAGAGATGAGCCTCCACAGTCATATTGTGGAGGATCCATATGGAACCCTGCAGAGAAGGACGGGATGAACAAGGGGCCCATAGCCACAGCCATTCAACCAACTCAGGATAAGCCAAATGTGTTTATGTTTTTCAGGATGCAACAAGAGAGCTATAGCCCATCTAACCCTACCAACCTACCGTAGGCTGGTGGCTGAGATCCTGGCAATAGAGGAGCTACCACAGTCATATCGGGGAGGATCCATAGGGAACCCAGCAGAGAATGACAGATGAACAAGGTACCTATAACCACAGCCATTCAATCAACACAGGATAGGCCAATGAGACAGAAACCAAGGATTTTCAACACAAGGACCCCTAAGCTCGCAACATTAAAGCGCCTTATTATTCACCCACCACAACTCAGGGAACTGAGCGGAAGAGGGGGCGGAAAGATTGTGAGAGCCGTGGTGGGGGAGACTGTCCAGAGGCATGGCACCCATCAGTAACAACACACTTGGGCCAGGAAGACCAGGCTGAGTACTATTATATACAGGATCCCTTGCCACAAGGACTAATACAGACAGCCCACGGAGGAGGATATCCAACTGATCAGGGATGGGGAGAGGGAATTGGGGAATTCGGGATAACAACTCATGGTTTGCCCACTAAATAATGTAACTCATTATGGACAATAAATATATATTTAAAAAAAAAACAAAAAACATCAAGCTCCACCTACTGAAATCCTACTATGTCTATTAGTCAGTATTCAATCACCTTCATCCTCTAAACAAAAACATACATCAGTTAAGCTCCAAGGCACAAATTTTCTCTCATCAAGAATGTATCCATGAAGCCAACATTTTCAAAGGGTCGTGGCAAGGGGACAATATGGTCAGGAAAAGAAAAGAAATCTATTGCATGAGAAAAATATCAGGCATTTAATTATGTTGAATAGTCCAAATCTACAACATTAATTATTATCATGACTTTTTGAAAACACATCACTTATTACATTTTTATAGCTTTATGAAACAAAGTTTGAAGCTGTTTAATTTTGTTTACTTTGGATTGAGAAGGATTAGGAGAAAGACCCTCCCACAGGTAGACAGGAATGTGGCCTCAGACAGATGACCTCATTGTCATGTGACATTCCCAGGCCAAGGTTTGCCACTCACCCTACACCCAGCAAGGAAATCCCAGGGCTTCGGCCCTTCTGTCTGAACTGCGGGCTGGGAAGTGCTCGAAGCTGGGCTGGTGAGTGTACCTCTTACAGAGGTCAGAGAGAGGGGGAGGGGGAAGGGAAATTTTCTTTAAGATGTATGCTATTTCTTTTTTTCACTTTTTGGTGATTTTATGCACTTTTCTGTATGTTTTATGAACCTCACAGACCACGCTTTGGCTGATCGACCTTTACATCCCATTTTCCTTTTCCCAATAAATTAAGTTTCAGAATAAATGTGTAATTAAGATCTATTTCTGTCCCTGTGTGCAATTCTTTTGCATTAGAGGACACAAACCCAGGGGGGAGGGGCAATTCCATGAGTCCCTGTTACTTTTAACCTATATCATATGGAGGTCCTAACCGAGATCTAAGAATCATTTTTCCTTAATTACCACATTTATTCTTACCCGTAAGGAGAGGAAATTTTTCAGATTTTCTCTCTCACTGAAGGTTTTTTTTTCTCTTTTCTTTCAACTGTTCTTCCAGTGCTTAAATGCATGCCTGCATAGGGTGGGACCTGGAACTGAAGCCTGCCTCTATGGCAGGAACGGGGGATGATATTCAGCCACCACTGAAATGGGAGCTCCCCTGGTCTTTTTCTGTTCTTATTAAAAGTCTTTGCTGGGAGGAAAAGGGAGAGGTCAGTTTGCTGTTTGGAAGATGCAAGGCCACATGGCCTTTCTGAATCTAAGCTAGGAGGAAACTAAGGCAGTTTCCATGGTAATCTAAAATGGCGGTAGCCACGTGTTTCTCTTCTTTCCTGGGCCATAACCAACATGGCCGACCAACCCGGACAATTACACACCCAAGAAGTGAAAGTCACGTGGATTTTTCTACACAATGCATCTAACCAATCTTATTCCTTACTCAGAGAAACGGCTTCACTCCAGCTTTTGATGCACGGAAACCAGAATTACAAAGATAACTTCCTTAATGTGTGACATTAATTTCCAATGCGCTTGACTTATATTTTTCCAGGATTCCTGAATCCCAAGGAAAGTTTTTGGTGCAATAGGAATACCAAATACAAAACAGAGGTAAAAGGGGATAATAAAATGCACTCTTATAATTTTTTCCTTTCTCCTTTTTATGATTGCTTCCTATTTTAAACTGTTTTGCAAAAGGCCATATATATTTTCTTTTATAAGTGGAAATTGCGAATGCTAGATGGGTTATGGTGTGTTTAATAAGAAGGAATTTTAGTGGAACTTTAATGAAGGGAAAATAAGAATGGTATATTTTTTAGAAGGTACTAAGTAAGGATATTATTAAGGAGGGATTTCTCTCAATAATTGAGAGAAATATAGGAAGGATTGCAGAGGGACCTTGAAGGGATGATAGAATGTAATGAGTAAGTGATAAAGGAAATTGATGAGAGAGATGCAATGAAAAAAATGGACTCAATTTCCTTTTATAAGAAAAAAAACTAATGAGTAATGAAATATACTGGGTGTAATATTCTTAATTCCAATAGATGGTATTTTGAGACAGACAAGGTTAACCATGCCTTGCATTCCTAGGCTTAAGATAATAGCTATAGGTTTCCTTAGAGAAAGAAAAGCAACAGAGCTGTAGTCCCAAAGGCCATCCTGAAACAGATGTAGATTGGAGACCTACAAACCAGTCTCCCTCTAATCGGGGAAATGGGAATGAGGCCCCGAGTCACCTCCCACAGCCAAGCAATTAGGTGAGCTAAGACAAGAGTATGCATAACCTCTGCACTTATAAGCCTAATCAATGCCTTGGGTGCTCTCATATGCCATGATATGAGACCCGGGCTGGGGAGGTCTGGAAAAGTCAAGCTTTGGGGCTAGCCTCTTAGGGATGGCACAGAATTCCTGAAGGGTAACCCCCTTGCTTCAAGAAAACACATAGAGCGCACAATGTGTCTTCTTAGATTTGGGACAGACTCGAAATTTGAGACCCAGGCTCCTGTACAGAGGACACCCCAAATTTCTAGTCCCAGAATCAGTTTTCAAAAGAGATGACCCCTATTTTCAATGAAGATGAGAATTATGAATTGGGAATGATTCTGATTCTTTTCTGCATTGTCATTTCAGATGGGACATTCAGCCTCCAAAGTAAACCATAAATCTATGACTTCCATACTTGAGAATTGGGCCAACTTAGACCCGTTGAGCTTTAGGAAAGAAGCTTTAATTTTCTATTGTAAAAAGGCCTGGTCGCAATATCCTTTAGAAGGTGGAGAAACATGGCCAGCACAGGGCAGCTTTAAGTGCCATATGACAGTCCAATTTGATCATTTCTGTAGAAAGATAGTGAAATGGACTGAGGTGTCATATGTACAATTATTATTTCATAAGTGTGACCACCCTGAGTGGGCTAATAACTACCAGCTCCTGTGGGTATCCCCACCGCTCCTAGCCCCCCAGCTCCTATAGAAGCTGACCCAAATCCTCCTACAGAGACTCTAAAGTTTTCTAAGGAAACACCCAGACTTCCAAGGGTGACTTCTGAGCCTTCTAAAGAGACTTCAGAATTTACTAAGGAACCTAGCCTAGAGCTTTCCCCACCACCTGACTTTAAGGCTCCTCACTCTGAGGACTGTGAACACCCCCAAAAGGCATATTCAATGCCCTCCTCACTAACACTCCCTGATCCCTGCCCTCCATACATATCAGAATCTAAATGTCAAGACCATGAGGTGTTTTCAAGGGAAATACCCACTGCCCCTTCAGGGTTATACCCTTTATGAGAGACCCCAATGGGACAAAGAATAACTCATGTCCATAGGCCCTTTTCTACAAATGAACTAAGGGAGATAGAATGTGAATTGGGCAAATTTTCTATAGACCCTGATCATTATTATGATGTGTTTTATAAACTTACTAAGAAGTATGAGTTAAACTAGAGTGATGTAACCTTGATATTGGATCAGAGTTTAACTCCTATAGAGAGACAGAGGGTACACACTGAGGCAGTAGCAATAGGGAACGGATACTGTGCTGCTCATGTTGAAAACCATAATGTCAGGTACCTTAGACACCTCATAGGGGCAGAAGCAGTACCCACAAGCAGTCATAACTGGACAGAAAATGATAGACAGAGAGCTTGGAATCTAAAACATTTTATATACTGTATTTTAGGGGGACTTTGCAGAGCTAAGATAAAGCCTTTGAACTACAATGTGTTATCCACAATAATGCAAGAGGAGAAGGAACTACCAATTGCCTTACTCCAGAGATTAAGGAGGCAATTAGAAGGCATACTAACATAATGCCAGATACTTTTCTTAAGGAAACACAAAAATATCCCTCAGCACCCCTAATATGGGAACCTGAGGCATGCCGTGCTTTCAAACAGCAAAACAACGCCCTAAATCAGGCCCCTGCCTTGGGGTTACCAACTCAGCCTAGGTTTTCTCTCTAATGTGACAGAGAGAAAAGGCATTGTTCTAGGAGTCTTAATACAACTCAGGGGGACAACTCCTCAACCAGTGGGGTATCTTAGCAAGGAATTTGATACAGTGGCTAAGGGATGGCCTGGATACTTGAGAGCTACTGCAGCAGTGGGACTGCTGATTCCTGAGGCACATAAGTTAACCTTGGGAAGGCTTCTCACTGTACATACTCACCATGACATAGGGAGTATCCTCAACTCAAAGCGGCATATGTGGTTATCTGATAGCAGAATAATTAGATATCAGGCTCTCATGATGGAGGGACCTGAGATAACCCTTAAGGTTTGCTCTTCTCTCAACTCTGGAACTTACCTCCCAGATGAGAAGGGATTAGAGCACTCTTGTGAAGAAGTCTTGATAGAAACCTATGCTACCAGACCAGATGTTAGGGACCAACCTTTAGAAAATCCCGATCTCCAATTATTTACAGATGGGAGTTCTTTTGTTCAAAATGGAACTAGAAGGGCAGGATATGCAGTGATGTCAGAATATGAGATCCTTGAATCTGGGCCACTGCCAGCTAACACCAGTGCCCAGCTGGCAGAATTAATACCATTAACCAGGGCCCTTACCCTTAGCAAAGGAAAAAGTGTAAATATATTTACTGATTCTAAGTATGCTTACTTGGTGTTACATGCTCATGCAGCCATTTGGAAGGAAAGGGGTTTATTAACTGCTTCAGGAACTCCAATTAAACACTCTAAAGAGATCCTCAACTTCCTAGAGGAAATCCTACTTCCTCATAAGGTGGCAGTCCTGCAATGCTGGGGGCATCAAAAGGGTGATGACCCAGTAATTCTTGGAAACCATCTAGCAGATTCTGCAGCCAAAGCTGCGGCCCTAAAAACAGAAGGGATGTTTCCCTTCTATGGGAAGATGCTCTCATCCCACCTGAAAGGCCACAATATATTTCACAAGAGGCCACGGAGGCACAGGAGGATGGATGCATTTTAGATCATCATGGATGGTGGGTTGCCTATGATAAGCATTTATGGCTGCCTCAATCCTTACAATGGAAGGTTTTGAAGTCTCTCCATCACATGTATCATCTAGGTAAAGAAAACTCAATTCAGCTGACAAAGAGAATGTAGGCAAAGGAATAACTAGCACTATGGCTCAAATAGTTCAAAGATGTGAGATCTGTCAAAAGACTAACCCTCGTAATAACCACCTGCATCCTCCTGGGAATCAAAGATAAGGGAGATATCCAGGAGAAGACTGGAAAAATAGACTTTACTCATTTGCCAGGCGGTCCCAAGTCCCACTTGTTACAAGTATGGGTAGACACCTTTACTGGATGGGTTGAAGCCTTCCCCTGCCGAACAGAAAGAGCCCAAGAAGTAATAAAAGTCCTTTTAGATGAAATCATTCCAAGATTTGGAATCCCTAAAAGTATACAGAGTGACAATGGGCCAGCCTTCAAGGCAGAAGTTACTCAAAAGGTCTCCAAAGCCTTGGAAATACAATTCAATCTATATACTGTGCTTGGCACCCCCAGTCCTCTAGAAAGGTAGAAAAGATAGTCTTTTAAAAACACATCTAAGCAAGCTAAAGCAGGAGGCACAGGCCTCCTGGACAAAACTGCTCCCACTAGCCTTAATTTGATTAAGGGACACACCTGGACACCTGGGATTGACTCCCTTTGAAGCCTTATATGGTAGGCCCTTCCTTTCTAGGGATCTGTTACATGACCCCGAGACCACCCAACTGATATCTCAGGTTACTAATTTAGCAAAATTTCAACAGGTCCTTTCAGAATTAAAAAGGACAAGTCCTGAGCAGGATAGCACCAGGGCACCTTCTTTCTGCCCAGGAGACTTAGTTTTAATAAGGACATTCAGGGAAAGCCCCTCCCTAGAGCCTACCTGGGAGGGCCCTTATCCTGTCATTCTGTTCACTCCCACGGCTGTCAAGGTTACAGGCATAGACTCTTGGATTCATCATACCAGGGTCAAAAAGTGTCACTCTTCCCACGGGACTACACAGGAGCCAGATCCAGAGACCAATCACTACACCTGCGAACCAGTGGAAGACCTCAAGCTGCTTTTCAGACAACAGCCAACTCCAGAATGAGATAAGTCTATCCCTGTCACCAACGTAACTTGCTTCCTAAGTGTCTAACTATCAATGTAGCAGTCAAAGTCCATTGGCATCACGGGGCAACTAGGCTAATATTTTGGCCTCGGCTCCCTGGTCAAAAGGAGGTGAAAGGGCCATACTGAGGTATTTACACTGCCTTTCTGAGCTTCACCAGTCTTTCTGAACAAGAAGGGCTAGGAGAACAAGAAACAAACCAGTGTACAGCAAATTCAGGAGAGTCCATTTGGGACAAATCGTCCCCCACAGCCTCCCCACAAGGGAGGAGACCAAGGTCAATGCATGACCAGGACTCATTCCAACTAGACACCACCAGTGCCAGAAAAACAAGTGTGTTCTTGAGCCCCAGGAATCCTTATTGGAGAACCATCAGTGACTTTCTGAATTACATCTTTTTTACATATTTGGCTGCCTACTTGATCTTAAGCACTTGGGAAAACAATTAGAGTCAGGGACAGAGAATACTTCACAAGAGGACTCAACAACTTGCTCTTCTCTTGTCATGAAGCATGGCTCACTTTCTATCCTTATTCATGGTTGTTGGTTTCATTCTGTCAGTCTGCACCCAGGATGAAAACTCATTCCTTGCCTGGGCCAAGTAATATGCTCAGGATAGTAATCAAACTAACTTCTGGGTCTGTGGGCTCTTGCCCACCTCTAGCATATCTGGATTGCCATGGTGGGTATCTCCTTTCCAAGGAGATGACTGGAACCAATTACAAGTATATATTAACCAGGAAAGGGCAAGTTTTCCTACCCTAAACCAGGTGAGAAATTGGAATGTCTCCTATTGGCCTATCAACTCCACCAGAAATGATCCAGGACACAGAAAAACCTTCTCAAAAGAGGAGACTGACAAAGCTATAAAGAGGTACATTGGTCCCCTTTCTAATAATTCTACCTCCATAGTAAGAGAAAATATTCGCTACCAGGATGGTTATTTCTAAATTTGGGATGCTTACATGTGGATGACTCCAACCAATGGGTGTTTAAGCCAAAATGCACCCTTATGCTGGGAACAGCTGCAGCATTCATGCTCACAATCCCCTACCAATGTCTGTTATTTGGGATGGATTCTCACAGACTTGTGCCAAAAGGTCGTAACTTTGCAACCATCAGAATGGTTTGCCACAGAATGGGACCTGAGACCAAATGTACGCTGGGCCGCTCCTAATGGCACCCAATGGTTTTGTGGTACCAATCTCTGGCCCTGGCTACCCCCCAGGATGGATTGGGAGATGTACTTTAGGATTCCCCTAAATGCAGGGATATCAGGTAAAGACATTGGAACAACCAGCTAACCTGCCTGTCTTAAAACACAGGTGGACTAGGAGTGTCTTCCAATGGTATGATCACTTAGTCTCAGTCTTTATTCCATCCATTGGATTAGAACATGTAACCTGGCACATAGAAACTCTTACCAAATACATACCAAAAGCTCTAAATGACACTTCTGAGGGAATATCCCTTCTTATTTCAGAAGTTCAAATGATGAGAAAAGCGATCATACAGAAACGAATGGCTCTGGAAATCCTTACCGCTGCCCAAGGTGGCAAATGTGCTATTATTAAGATCGAATGCTGTGTATACATACCTGATAACTCTGCTAATATCTCCTCTGCTTTACAAAATTTACATAAACAGATTCAGACCATGTCAGATGCTACGGTGCCATTCGGAGAACAGTTCTGGTAATGGATCTCAAGTTTCTCATGGTGGAAGAAGATTATACCCATCATAATCTTTGTAATTATCCTACTAGTCCTTGGACTGCTTACTGAACTGCTGCTTTATCTCTGCTTGTTTACAGGCTGTCCACAGCTAGATGATTGTGCAACAATCCAACTCCATCTACACTGGACCATTGGAGCACCTGTCAGAATGGAACACTCTCCGCTTCTGGAGGAATCGCCCCCACTTCCTACCTCACAATGCTAAATACATTAATTTTTGAATGTGACTGACAGGTCCCTGTCTTCGATGCCAAGAGATTAGGGAACCCCCTCTCTGGGGGATACCCTGACTGCCTTGACTTCATCCCATCTTCAGCAGGAAAAAGCCACGGGACGACAGACTTCCAATGCCCCAATTCCCCAATAGCAGTTGGAGTGTCCTCATGAGAGGGGGAAATGAGAAGGATTAGGAAAAGGACCCTCCCACAGGTAGATAGGAATGTGGCCTCAGTCAGATGACCTCATTGTCAGGCCACATTCCCAGACCAAGGTTCACCACTCCCCCCAGGCGAGGGAATCCTTAAAAGTCCAGGCTCCAGGGGCTTCAGCCCTTCTGTCTGGACTGCAGGCTGGGAAGTGCTTAAAGTACCAAGGACAGAGAGAGGGGGAGGGGAAGGGAAATTTTATTTAACATGTATGCTGTTTCTTTTTTTCACTTTTTGGTGATTTCATGCACTTTTATGTATGTTTAATAACTTTTTGGGTGATTTTATGCACTTTTTTAATGTTTTATGGACCTCACAGACCACACAATGGCTGATTGACCTTTTTTTTTTTTTTAAATATTTTTATTTATTCATTTTCAAGCAGAGAAATACAGAGAGAGAGAAAGAGAGAGAGAGAGAGAGAGCGCACATACCAGGGCCACCACCTTGTGGGTCTGGCTTATGTGGGTCCTGGGGAATTGAACCTGAGGCCTTAGGCACTGGAGGCAAGTGCCTTAGCCGCTAAGCCATCTCTCCAGCCCTGGCTGATTGACCTTTACAACCCATTTTCCTTTTCCCAATCAATTAAGTTTCAGAATAAATGTGTAATTAAGATCTATTTCTGTCCCTGTGTACAATTCTTTTGCATTAGAGGACACAAACTGGGGGGAAGGGGAATTCCACAAGTCCCCATTTCTTTTAACCAGTATCAGGATGGGCTAGTAAGCCAGTCGGCCAGACAGTCCCTGAAGAGAAGGAAAAGTCTTTTTTTTCATGGTGCTTTCCAGAGAGAACAATATAAAAATCAAATGGCTTAAAAATAGATGACAACTGTGTCTGATGCTTCTGGAGGTGATTATGGTGGAGAAGCTGATAATAGACACATCTACCAATAATACATTACAGAAGTGCTTTTATGCATTGTAAATAACAAAATTGGGACAAGTCAAGATCTTATATAAGCATCATGTTGGGTTCTTCAAAATGTAGTCAGTATTACTTGAAGGTAGGTACTTGTTAAAATGCAGATCAGATCCATTGATTCATTTGTATTCAGATATCTTCACTTTATCAATCTTTATGCATGTTTCTGTGAAACTTAAAGTATGAGGACTATATGTTTACAAAGCAAATTTCATTTTAGAAAACCTAATCTTCAGTTACTACAAAGATCCAGCCATAAGATAACTAAGAAATGCTATACTTCTTGATCTTGAAAGCATTATAATGAAATAACATGAGTCTATAATTAGACAGACCAATATGTTCAAATTACTACTATGTTAAATAAATCCAAACACACATAGTCAATTAATTCTGAACAAGAGCACCAAGAAGGCACAATCAGGAATGAATATTCACTTCAATAAGCAATGCTGGACATATCAGTTTCTTTCTTGTTGCTGATAGAAAACAACCAACCAAGCAACGTAAGGAAGGGAAGGGTATAATAGGGTTTATTTTAGGTTTACAGTTTCAAGTTGAAGTGCATCATGTCATGAAAAGCATGGTGGGAACAGGAAGCAACACATTATCATATTTGTAAGGAGGAAGTACCAAGAGATGAGCGTAACAACTGGGGCTGGACTATAAATCCTCAAGACCTACTAACATACTTTATCCAGCAATGCTTCACCTACTAAAGGTTCCATAACCTTCCTGGACAGTACTACCAACATTGGATTAACGATTCAAACATGTGAGTTTATGAGGGTTTCTTTACGTTCAACAATTCACATTCTTCCTAAATTGAGCCCTCAGCTGATTGGGTCTTGTCTTTAGGGCAACTTTCCTAGTGCCCCAGTGCAGAACAGCTTATGTTTAACAATGCTAATCTCCTTAATAATTATAGATGAATTTTATGTGCCTAAGACTTGACATTTTTTCTCATTTCTTTCATTGACAAACTTTATATTTCTCATATTTTTCTGCAATGCATTTTGTTCTCTTTTCATTGTAAATCTGAATCAGGAATAGCTGACAGAAGCCATTTCAGATTCAGTAACATTCTGTCTTAAATTTCTTCAACCAAAAACATTAGACCTTTACTATCAAATTCAACTTTGTTCAAGTTGTCAGTACATGAGCAAAATGCAGCCAGATTCTAAGTCAGATTATCATATGAAGTTCTTCTTGACCAGGTCTTCATAGAATCCACATTCCTCTTTGAAATCTCATGCAAAGGGTTCTCTATCAGTAATAATCAAGGAAATACATGTCTAGACCACCAGGAGGTATTCATCATATCCCAGGAAGAATGACAATTTTCAAAAGGAGAAAATATAATGTGTTAGAAAAATCCTTATACAATGACAGTATGAATGTAAATTAATGTGGACACTGTGGAAAATAATATGGAGGGCCTCAAAAATTTGAAACATATGTATGATATAATCAAACAATCCCACTACTGAGTACCCATACAAAGGATATGAAATTGGTATGTCGAAGGGATGCCAGTATCACTACACTCATCCAGGACTATTCACAGTAACTAAGAAATTGAAGCATCTTAAATGAATACCAACTGATGATTAAATAAAGAAAACATTGTATAGATGTAAATATAGAAAGATTATTTGGCCTTGAAAAAGAAATCCCTTGTCCTAACATGGATGAAACTGGAAAACATTCTAAGTGAAATAATCCATAGAAAAAAATCCATTGTGTGTATCACATTTTCTTCCATTCTTATATTACTGAGCATATAGGATGGTTCAGTAACTTACTCTTTACATTTGTGCAGATAGAGAGGTGGAATGATGACTTGACTTCCTTTGTGTATATACCTCAGAGTGGAAATACTGGAACATATTTCAGTTTTTTGAGAAATCTCTACATTGATTTCATAATAAGTAGATTAATTTATATTTCCACCAGTAACACATAAGGGTTAATTTCTCCCTAAAATTTATCACCAGTATTTTTATTACGGGATAGCAAACTGTCATTAATATAGTAGATACAATTGAATCTCAAAGATCCTTTTCCATTCCCAGTGCATAAATACATGATATGGTCTGTTTATCTGAATCTGCCTGTGTTTTAAAATTAAGCTCTGATCTCATTTTCTGCATAAGGCCTTGCTTAAGTAGAGCATTTTTGTCCACCCTTAATATTAATCATACATGAATTTATATCGCTAGTAAAAGGTATCAATACAGCTCATCTCTGATATATAGAGTGTGCACACATGCACACACACACACACACACACACACACACACTCACACACACACACACCTGATTTCTTGCAGAAAATATGTATGGCAGACTTCAATTTTATCTCATTATTGAATTTTTTCCTAAACCCACCTCAAATCTCACTCTTCAGAAAATCCAGGAAAAGGTGAATCTCAGAGAAGGGATAATTTTACCTATACCAAACATTATTTACTTTCATTTACCTTGCTTGATTACCTATTGTAGAGATCAAAGGACAAAGTTAACATTGATCTTTGCCTTTGTGGAACTTCATGTTTGTTAAGTATGAGCACATAGGGAAAACTCCACATATCTTTTTTGTCATTATTCCTTTTTAATACCTTTATTGTGAATAAGTATATATATTATATTCCCTCCTTTCTGTCCCCTACACACTGGGGTCCTTCCACGGTACACATACTGGATCTGTCCATAGGTTAGGGGGTTATGAAGTGCAACAGAGGTAGCCAGTTTTTCTTTTTATTAATTCCATCTTTGTGTGTTGTTGCTGAGGGAGGCAATGTCTCTGGATATTCTCCTCCACCATGGCTCTTACATTCTTTCTGCCGCCCCCTCTTCTTCTCAGTTTCCTGAGTCATAGTGGGTGAGTTTTAAGTCAGCTTTATTGTTGAGGTCTTAAGTAGCTTTGGATCTCTGCCCTCGGTTGTGTTGGGTACCATCACTGTCTGTCCCAGGTGACCTTTCAAGGGTTATCAGACTTGCTGTGGTGATTCATCTCCTGTGTGTTTCCCCACTTTCTCATAGGTTTCATTTGGGCCCTTTGAGAAGGCTAGGTGTGGTTTGTCTCCTGCCAGGATGTCAGCCATCATCCAGTGTCTTGGTGGAATTGAGTTGTCCCCTGCTCTCTCAGTGCCTTCTGAAAAATACAAACATAATTTCCATCAGAGAGTAAGGTCATTATAGGTTAAATGAGACAACATTGCTATTTTGGCAAGCTCCTAATGGGTGTAGCCTCTCTATAGCTCTCTGGTAGTGGCAATTTCCCCTGGGAGCCCAGGATCTTGGTCCTCATAGGATTTTGCCATGGATCCCAGTTCCATTTAAGGGTTCCTTTTCACTAAGCTGATTTCTTAACCATTGATTACCCTCCTTGGTTTAATGCCATTTAAAGTGTATCATGATGTACTGGGATACATATAGATAATAAAATGGTTACTACAGAAAAGAAAATTAACATATAAAAAATCTCATATACCTAATCACTTGTTATTCTTCTGTCAAGAGCAACTAAAATGTACCCATTATATAGGAATCCTGAATACAGTATAATTTTACTAACTATAGTACTCTTGTTCTTCATTAAAATTCTGATTACTACTTTGAAATTTATGACCTACATCTTTCTTTTCCTCCTCCCACCCATTTACATGAAAGATAAATAGTGCATGTTTTCTTTCATATGTGTGCCCTAGTCTCTGTGTGTGTATGCATATGTATGTATGTATGTATGTATGTATGTATGTATGACAAGAGATAGATTTGGGAAGTAGAAGGAGATAATGGGAGGAAAGGGGACAGAAGGGATAGTGGAGAATAAATATGATCAAATTGCATGAAACACTTCAATAAAAATATCATTATGAAACCCATCACTTTGTGTAATGAATATATGCTAATAAAAATTAATTTAAAAAATGTAGAAACACCATGATTATTTACTGATGTGGGAGCTCATCAGTTCTCAATAATTCTGATTATAACAAAGCTGTTGTGCTAAACTCAAGTCTACCTCTTCCTGAGTCCAACCTTTTGTATAGATCCACCCTCTGGACCTCTGGAAAATGCCTGCTTTCTTAGACAACATGTTTCCAATCCTCCAGGCCAGTCATGCTGAAATGAGGAACACATTCCTCCCTTTGTCTCATGGATACCATGACTTATCCTGGTAGTCTCAGAAACATCCCCATCCCAGTGCAGCCCACCACTTAGGAAAGCAAGACTTCAAAAAATAACACCAAGATAGATGGATCTGATGTAATAATCACTACTAGAAACAAAAGCATACTGGGTGGCCTCCAAATCATATAAGCTAACAGTCAGTTAAAAAAAATGAAGTTAGGAATTGGGAAAATGGATCCATTTACTATTCACCAATTGTTCTTCCAAAAATTGAACATTGTCTGACACTATTATCCAACAAAGACTAATTATTCCCTGATGCTGAGGCCAGTAGAGGCTCCTTAACTAAAAAGTCCCAAAGAAAACAGAAGTCCCTCCCTTTTACCACTTCAGTTCCATTGTGTGAGGCTGGGATTTATTTGTCCTTGAAATATAAAGGAAAACTGGATTAGTCACAGAACAGATGAGCCAAAACATGTATTTTCATGAGATGACAAGGGGAATAATTACACTTACAGAATATTACAAGAAATTTGAAGGAATGTTGATAATGTGAAGAATTTTGCAGGAAATATTAAATTTCAAAAGTAGAATATTTTTGTGAAATTCTCTGAAATTCAGTCACACTCATCTCACAAGGAAATTGGTCATAACCTAATGGAACATATTTAATTTCTTACTCTTTCTATGTAGCTTTCACTTATAGAAGAGTCATATTTCCTAGATGAAGTTCAGGCACTCTTTCTCTTCACAAACTCCCTAAAGCCTACATTTCCAACTGTGGCTTCATTTCTATCCCTTCACAAATTGCTCTATTGGCCATGTTCCCAAAGTATTCAGTGATTCCCTAACTCTATTCACTCAGTGATTTCTTTTACCACAAAAATCTCATTCCTTTGTTCCCATCTCTCCTACTTCTTTCAAGACCTGGCTTAAAATATTCTTTTTTTTTCAAATTATTCTTCCTCCATCATTCCTATAACCTATCCCCCTCCTCTATGTTCTCATTTTAGCCTAGCTGCACTACTCATTAGTACTGATGGGAAAGGGTTTCGGTTACTTCTCCGGATGTTGGTTACCGCACGGGTCCCTGGCCCCCTGCTAAATGAGCCTGTCTCTCTGGCCATCAGGAGACCTGGCTCAATCGGGGAAAGGGTGAGTGTGGCAGCTGGACAATCACATGCAGCTGGGAGAAGTGTCCAAGCAGATCTCAAAACTTTATTTTAGCATCCAACCTTATATACAATCTAGGGATGTGTTGCATTGCCTTATCTCTTACACAAAGGGGGCTCAGTAAACATAGGAACACAGCTATGAAAACTCAGCCAGCAGGAGTAAAACCTATTAGCACTTGTAAACAGGATTTACAGCTGTCAGCCATCCCCCTGCCTCCTGGGGGGCACAGGTGTGCTAGGAACAAAGGCATGAACTACCATGCTCAGGCTCTCATCTGAATGCATATTAAAATTTAGCTTTCAGATATACAGCCAGGCTGGGTCCGACATCTCACTCTTTTCTGTTTGCTTGTAAGCAGGAGAGTTTGGCCACACACTCTGGGACCACCTCATACTTGTCATAATTATGGGGGAGTTTAACTCTAAACAGAACCCCTCAGACCCCAGAACAAGGAGTGAGCCTCCAAAGTGGGCCCCTCATATCCTGGGGAGACAATATCTGGACCCTCAATGCTATGAGCTGTATCTCATTGACTTAAAAGCAATTAGCCTAGCCATGGAGAATGTATGAACCAAGATTGATGAGGCTTTATCCTGTTCTCTGAGCCCCTATTGTTGGTTTAAGGGAGTCCTTAATGATTCCTGTAAGATTAACAAAAGTATAATATAAAAGCACAATATTTCTTTAGTCCCCCCTACGTTAAGAAATAATATAACATATAGTATAATATTTTTAGCCCCTATGGAATAACATAGAACATAGTATAATACTTTCTCACCCCCAAGAAATAACATAAAACATAGTATAGTACTTTTTCACCCCCAAGAAATAACATAACACATTTAGTCCTTGTCTATTTTGGAGGACTACTCCAAAGATTTTAACAGTTGCTTGAAGGGAGTTTTGATTAAACTCTGTTAATGTCCATCTCTGCTCCAGGATTCTCAGGGCAAAGCCAGGGTAGCTATTTCTTGTGCTTCTCAGCAGAGCGGGGGTGATGGCCTGCGGGGGCAGGGTGCCATTTGCTGCAGCAGTGGCTTCGGTGGGGGCAGAGCGTCGTTCTGGCTGCATAGATTTGGGAGCAGCTTCTTCAAGTCCTGTCGTTTGTAAAGATGACTGCACTCTGGACCTTTAGAAGACATGGGAGGCAGCTTGTACCTAAGGGGTCCCCACATGCCTGTAAACAAGCACAAATGTCTTGCTTTGTGGGTATCATCCGCAAGTGATTATTCATGTGGGGCAGGTCTCCCCAAAGGGAAAGACACAGCCAAATCCTCTCCCAGGTCCTTGGCAACCTTGTGTGGGGTTTCACCACTAAACTTATATAATTTTCCCCCTCTCTTGAGGATACCCCAATTGCTGTTGGGAAATGGGGGCGAGGAAATCTCTCTTTGGTCTTTTTCCTGCTGAATAGGACACGAAGTTAAGGCAACTGGGGGTATTCCTCAGAGAGGAGAGGGTCCCTATCTAAGGCCTAAGAGAGAGAGACCCATTAGCCATATTATACATTGCCAAGATTTTGTCCTGTCTCACATTGTGAGGCAGGAGGTGGCGTGACTCCCCCAGAAGGAGGGAGTGTTTCACATAGGGTGTCCAGTGGAGAGTGGTTCACTGTTAGGTTGCTGTCCACTGTGGAAACTCAAATCCATCCCCAGAATTGTTTACTGAATGGCATCATAGCATCTGATATGGTCTGAGATGGTTCCTGTAAGGCTTGCAAAGCATAAGACATATATTAATAGTTATCAAGAGAAATAGATATAGCATTTTATTTCAATAACAGCACAAGTGTTACTATAGACAAACACAGTTTTGAAGCATTTTCTTTTTTTTAATATTTTATTTATTCATTTTCAAGCAGAGAGATATATACAGAGAGAGAGAGAGAGAGAGAGAGAGAGAGAGAGAGTGCACCAGAGCCACCACCTTGTGGGTCTGGCTTATGTGGGTCCTGGGGAATTGAACCTAGGGCCTTAGGCACTGGAGGCAAGTGCCTTAACCTCTGAGCCATCTCTCCAGCCCTTGAAGCATTTTCAGCAACAAGTACAAATATAGAGATCTAACCTGAAAGTCACCAGATCAAGAACAGTCTAGAAAGACAGCATCTATGTTGGAAAACATACCAATTATTCAGGAGGGTTTGGAAACTCAAAGTGTAGAGGCTGAAATAGTTTTCCTCAGATGTCTGAACTTGTACCCTGGAGTAGGGAATATGTCTTAAAGAGTTAGTTTAAATACACAAAATAAGACAACTCTTGAAATAATATCTTAGATAGAGACTCTGTGATTTTCCACAATAGAGTCCAGTCCTGTTAAATCAGAACAGCTGAATTCTAATATCAATCTGATTTTGAAAAAGAAAACATGTGTCAACCAATGTTGTTAGCTTAACATTAGGCCTTAATTAACCTGATATATAGTAATGATTCTTATAAACATAAGACAATTATGTCTTATCCATGACAGAAATTATATAAAAGCTTAAGTTCCTTCAACCTGTTTACCTAATAGGAGGATAGAAGCCACAATGGCTGAAATTAAACCTTAAGTTGCATAAGTCCAATGATGACCATTTGATAGCATTAGCCTGAACAAATAGAAACCATTTAAATCCATAATGTTTTTAGATGTGAGAACTTTATTTTAGAAAATTAATAACAGTAAGCAAACTTTATCTTAAAAACTTAATTTTTTCAATAAATTATATACTGACAAAGAAATATAGTTAGCCTGGTTGAGTACCTTAAGATTTCTTTTTGTATATTTCTTAACCCCAAAACAACCCTGTCACTGAGCCAATAGCTATAACTGGAGTGATATTTAAAGCTGACCTATGGCAGTCACTTCTTTTAAAACTTGCTATGACTAGTCTTTTTGCAAAACCCCAAAATTAATTTTTTATTAAGAGACTAAGGAAATATCTTTAGCAGACACTATATATAGAAATTTGTACTTGCCAAATGAGTATAACTATTAAAGAGCATCTCTAACCATTGAACAGCCTGATCCTTAACATATACCTATAAATAAGACACTTTCTAGGGGCATTCTCCTCCTCTTTTTTATTTATAAGCAAGCAGAAAACATATAGCACTTATAGTAGACAATTTCTCTAACCATTTAGCAAGAGATGAGAAAAGAAACCTTATTTTCTTGACTCAGTTTACCCATATAATAATTGACTCTAGCATCACAAGGTCACAAATCTCCTCATTTTATTTCCCTTACATTCATCAATAAACCAGTTGGCCAGACCAGTTTATGAGGAAGTATTGGAAATATGTCTGTTTCTGGGTCTGTATCCGATGAGCTCTTTTGAATACAGAGTCAGATTGAGCACAATAATATCTTGATTTTTCTATTATTGTTTAGTCCAAGATTGAGAACCAGTACATATAGATGGCTTTTATAGAATTGGCATCTAACACATATTTACCTTATATAGAATTTAAAGAAATCATACCAATCTGACTTAACTATTAAATTATATAAAATAAGAATTAGACATTCTTATTAAAAGGAAATTAGACATTTTTATGTAATGTCTCGGTGAATGTAGTTTTAAGAAAATTGACAACCCATATCTTTAATATTATGTATACGTTTAGGCAAAACACAATACCTTTATCATATCTGGAAAATTTTTGCTACCTTGATAATGTTAGGACCCCGGACCCCCAACTCAAAAGAAGACTCTGACCAAATCTCCTATGCAACTCACAAAGGGTTTTATAAAAAGTAACCAGGCATGCCCAGGGCTCACTGCATATCCATAGCAAGACAGAGGCAATGAGCCCAGAGCCCAGTTTGAGCAGAGCCTTTAAAGGGAAAACAAACATACATTACGATTTGGGGAATCTTTACAGGCTTTTCCATTAACCAGAGCATCTGCACATTCCTTCCATATCTATAGAACCCATCGGCCAGGCCATTCTCAGTATTTATTGGCCTCCAGCCAGGCCATAGTTGCAAGATTACAGGGAAACAAAGGCAAGGTTATAGGAGCAGAGTGAGGTGGGGGAGGCACATACCAACATACCAACATAGACTCTCCAGTATGAGTACACTGATTCTGGATTTATTTTTCTACTTTCTTTTACTAATAATTAGCTCCCTCTTGCCTTGAGATTTTCTACTTTTATTTTAATTTTAATTTTACTCTAACATCCCCCCTTTTCCTATGGGCCATCTCTAATCCTAGAGACCAGTTTCTGCCTCCTTTATGGTGGTATACTGTTGCCTACTGTTAGAATTAGCAACAGGATAACTAAGGGGCCTGGCATTCTTGTGTGGGGTCTTATTCCTAGACTTTTATATATTCCCCCTCTCTTGAGGGCACCACAACTGCTGTTGGGAATGGGGATGAAGAAGTCTCTCTCTCATTTATTTCCTGCTGAATAGGACATGAAGTTATTGCAGCTGGGGGGCATCCCTCAGAGAGGGGAGG
>PVHP010007719.1:0-55591 GCA_004024765.1 Zapus hudsonius | reverse complement strand
GTCTTCTTGATATTCTAGATTCCGGGGACAGTTGCATAGCTCAAAAGCCCTCAGAAGCGTCTCACTACCATCCCAGAGGCATGGGCTGGGGTTACTCCTGTATGATCAGCTCCATCCCTATGTCGCCCTTCCTTAGATGCCAGCCCAGATTCCATGATGGTAGCAGAACCAGCTGTGCCCTGACCCCATTGTGTGAAGCCTGGGTTAAGTTCTGAAGGTGGATGCAAATATCTTTCCCAACCAGAGGAGATCCAGGGATGGGGAGGTGCCTCCACCCAGGGAAACAGCTCCCTGGCTCTAGAAAGTCTAGAAGAGGCAGTGGGCAGCATACAATTTGACCTCAATCATTACTATTATTATTATTATTATATTTTTGTTTTTTCTTGCTCTAGCCCAGGCTGACCTGGAGTTCACTAATGTCTCAGGCTGGCCAAAAACTCACGGTGATCCTCCTACCTCTGCCTTCTGACTGATGAGATTAAAGGCTTGCACCACCGTGCCTGGCTAGACCATAGCCATTTTGAGGTACAGAGGGCAATCCTGGGCTCGTATTGTCTGGGCTAGAGGGTCATTTGGGCAGAAGTGTCCAGGTGGAGCTAAAGCCAAGAGATCCAGCTGCTCCCCAAAGTGAGGAGCCGTGAAGAGAAGCAAGTGGGGACACCTCAGCACCAGGCAGGTGACACCTGTCCCTCCTCAGCATCTGCCCCCAACACCAAGTTGCCTACAAGGTAGCCCGGCTGTCTCCTAGCTGTGACACCACGTGAGTCCTACATATGTCCTGACCTGACGGTCCTTGGCGGGCATTTGTCTGGCCTGAGCTGGGATGATGTCACCCATGGGAGACTGCTTGTTTGGTTTTCGGGCTGCTGCCTTGCTTTCTCTTCTCCATCCACCTGCTTCCTCGAGCAAGAGGGAGCCTTTCCCTGTCAGGCCCTGAACTTATCTGCCTCATCACTCTTGGGGCGGGTGGCCTTTCTCAGCTGTTTCCATGACGATTTCAGAGTATTCTCAAAGGTTTGAGACAACTCCGGAATTACCACAGGGGCCAGGTCATCTGCAGGCACATAGCGGGCCTGCACCAGCTGACACCTGGTCTGGCATCTACCCCAGCATTAAAACCCCTCGTTAGGCTCATGTCAGTGAGATGGGGACCCTCATCTTCACGGCACAGTACAACCCAGCCATGCGGCGCCCCTTGCCTGTTTGGATGGCTGGTCGTGTCTGGGATTTAGAGATGGTGAACCATCCCCTGGGGCCTCAGCTCACATCAGTGTGGTGCACAGGGGACAGTCCAGTGTTGCTGTGACCATGGTCACGGCTCTGCCTCAGTGACTATATATATAGGTGATTTGGGATGATGGTAATCTCCAACTGGGAGCCCTGTGATGGTGTGTCCTAGAAGAGAGGATCGAGGTGGCGCCTGTAGAGCACAGGCTAGCCCTTCAGGTATCCATCACCACCTTCTCACCTGTTACCTCTGCAAGTTCTGGTTCCCACTCCCTGTCTAAGGCTGGCCATGGGTACTTACCTAGTAGGCCTCTCCTGTGCCTTCCAAGCTCAGCATGCGCCCTTGGGGGAAGGAAGTGGGTCAGTGGGGCCCTCCCGCCCTTGAACTGCTCAGTGGAGTTCGCCTACACTGCCCTTGAGTGAGTGTTACAGGAGGTCCAAGGAGGGAGAGGACTTCCAATCAGGCTGAGGTGGCTTTGACTGGACCCTGAGGGATGGGCATATTTGGGCTGTGAGGATGAAAGGCAAGAGGGAGGTACAGATGAACAGCAGAGGACAGCCATGGGGCCCAGGGGCATAGAGAGGGCCACGTGACATTCTGGGACCTCGGAGGACCCTCTTTCCTTGAACACACCAGGGAGGGAGGCCAACTCCTATTTTCTCTTCAGCTGTGTATTTTTAGGGTTAGGATGTTCATGGTGAAATCACTGCTGTTTTTCAAAGTTGATGCTAAAAGCAGAAAATAAATCTCAACAATCTGAAGTGATACATTGTATCTTCTTACACAAAAGTTCCTTAGGGGCTGAAGAGATGGCTTAGTGGTTAAGGCATTTGCCTGCAAAGCAGAAGGACCCGAGTTCGATTCCCCAGTACTCACGTAAAGCCAGATGCACAAGGTGACGCATGTGTCTGGAGTTCATTTGCAGTGGCTGGAGGCCCTGGTGTGCCCATTCTCTCTCTCTCTCTCTCTCTCTCTCTCTCTCTCTCTCTCTCTCTGCCTCTTTCTCTTTCTCACACAGTCTCTCTCAAATAAATAAAAAATATCTTTTTAAAGTTCCTTGGGTTTTTGCTATTTGGTGACATGGGAAGGTATGAAGGGATCCCCATGGTACGGGCATGAGTGAGGGTGGGCTGCAGAGTCAGGTCCATGGTGGACTCATCTCTAAGTATGCCTGAGTATGCGTGTTTGTTGTTCCCCACTCGGGGCTCTCCTTGGGCTTCTGCTTGGAAGAGGGGTCTCCAGGGTGGCTCTGTCCTCCCACTGGGTTCCCGCCCCCTCCAAGTGCAGAAAGAGTGTGGACCCAGGCCTTTCGAAGGCATCCCTCTCTCTTCCTCCCAGGGAAAGTGCATCTCCCCAGCCTGGCCTGGGTGATCTGTGATTAATTGCTCCCTGATTTGGCCATGGGGACCTTTCCTTATCTATGAAGTGAGTGACCATCGGCACCCTGCAGAGGTGGAGGGCATTAGTTTAGTCTGTAAAGAACCTGGCTCCACACTTGAAGCCAGCCCTTAGTGGACACATCTCCTTGACTCCTTGCCTCTGGAGATGAACTCCAAACGAATGCGCCACTTTGTGCATCTGGCTCTATGTGTGTACTGGGGAATCGAACCTGGGCCAGCAGGCTTTGCAAGCAAGTGCCTTTAACTGCTGAGCCATCTCCTCAGCCCCTCCTTGACTTCTATCGTCACTAAGTGCCTCTAATAGCACAAAGCAGTCAGTAAGTAGTGGGTCCTGAGGCCCCTCCTCCCCAGCACCCCTCGGGATCTGCTCTACACTTCTATGGAGGTCAGCCCATTCCCAACACCTTCTGCTGTGGTGGAGGGCTGGGGGTAGTGACATGGGCCTCAGGAGATTTGTGGGCTGAAGAGTCCCAATAACAGTGCAGCTGGGTGGGACCTGGGGGGGGCAGCAGGAAGGGTCAGGGCCATCATTGCCATCAAACCCAAGGCCACAGGGGCCTGGCAGGTCCCTTCTCTTTTGCAACTTCTCTCCCCTTCTGAGTCTGGCCTTGGCATTCATGTCAATGTGATTTTACCTGTGTGCATGGAAGCATGGGGCGGGAGGGGAACTCGGTGTGGAAGTCGTCCCCAGCTGTTCCCCAGAGATCCGCCCATCAGCCAGGCACACAGCACACAGGAACCAGCTTTGACTCCATTCAAGGTATTTTATTTTCTTAAAGTAGACAATCTGACTTTCACCAGCCCCTCTCTCTTCCTCTCTGTACATCTTTTCAAATCCTTGACTATGGTTCTGTACATTGACCTTGGACACATGGCTACCAAACAAATGTCAAGAGAGGAGACTTGGCAAGGCCTCTGCTTGGCAGCAGGGTTTGTATTTATACATGACCCTCAGCCAAGGACCTTTCAAATCTAGTGCCAGGAGGGGCCTCCCTCAGGCCACAAGGCTGGCTGTTGCCATCACAGGAGTCAGAGCAGCTCACAGCCCATCTTAGGCTCAGGGGGTGCCGGGACGGGGGTGCCATCTCTCGCCTCCCCTTTCCATCACTTGGCAAAGCCGCAGATAATTTACACTTTAAATACCAAGACATTTAGCTATTGTTCATTCGCTTCTAGTTGAAGGACCTTCTTTAAATACATCACATTTATTTTTCTTAAATAAAATAAAGCAGAAAACCTCACCAGTAACAAGAGGACGCTGTAGAGGCTTATGTACAACACGTGTCCAACGAGGCTGGCACAGGACTGCCAATTTGCCCCCAGAATTCTTTGGGGTAGAGGAACAGAATCATCCAGATAACAACTTTTAATTACACTCAGCAAGCCAGACACAAGAAAAGGACCACCTGAAATAAAATATGATTTTAAAAAAGAATACTCGACCACATCTGATATTGTCTCTAGTTTTGTTTTTCTGTGAAACAGGAGATTTGGCCAAAAAAACAAACTTAAGAAACAAACAAATCAAACGAATAAAAATAAAAAGGGTGTCTGAGAAGAAAAACCAAGTTTTGAGTTATAAAACATCAGACCAGTAGAAGAGCTGGAAACCCAGATGGCCGAGTTTGAAGAAAACCATGCCACGCGTTTCCTTGGGTTGGTTTTGGCTGCATACTTCGAAGAAGCAGTTTAAAAAGCCACGAGGCTGGAGGTCTGGTTAGCACTGTTGCCTGGCTCCTGGGGTCCCGGGTCCAGGACAGAGCGTGGTGCGGAGCAGCTGTCGTTAGGTGAGGCCAGCAAGAAATGTGCACGGTGACAAAGTCCCCAGTCTTGAGCTCAGGTGGTGAGCTGGCCTTCCTCCAGGTGATGGGTACAACCCAGCAGTCCAACATGGATCCATTGCACACTTGAGGCCAACTCAGGAAGGCAGAGTGAAGGGACAGGATGACGCTGGAACGAACTCATGACAATAGCTTCTCACGTCTTCAAGGTAACTCGATGTTTTGGTGAACTTCGCCATCACCACATTGTGTGTGTGTGTGTGTGTGTGTGTGTGTGTGTGTGTGTGTGTGCACGTGGGTTTCTCTACCTACCTAGCAATCTATCCATATACATTTATGTTTGCAGAAACATGAGACCAAGAAGGTAGAGGCCGAGGGGTGAGAGACACCTTCTCCAGGCCCCATTTTCTGCCCCTGGGTTGGGCCTCACTCACAGGGGTGGAGGGACGACACCCCATGGGTGGGTTTCTCCTCAGACAAGTGGGCCACACCCAGCTCCTCAGCAAAGGCCAATGTACTTGAGGTTGTTCTGTATAATGACGTCTGTCACGGCATCAAAGACAAACTGGATGTTACTGGTGTCGGTGGCGCAGGTGAAGTGGGAGTAGATCTCCTTGGTCTCCTTGTTACGGTTCAGGTCCTCGAACTGCCGCTGGATGTAGACGGCAGCCTCCTCGTAGGTGTTCTGGCCCTTGTACTCGGGGAAGCACACAGTCAGAGGGATGCGCCGGATCTTCTCAGCCAGCAGGTCCTTCTTGTTCAGGAAGAGGATCAGCGAGGTGTTGATGAACCAGTTGTTATTGCAGATGGAGTCAAAGAGACGCAGGCTCTCTGCCATTCGGCTCTGGGGTTGGGGAGGGGGGAGAGTGCTGGTGTTAGGCAGGCTCACAGTAAGCAGAGACCCTAGACCCGCAGCCCTGCAAAGAGGAAGCCCCTTAGGTAGATCAGTCTAATGCTGGCCCCCAAGAGATCTTTTCACTCTGATTTTGGGGAGCAGGGTGGGGAGGAGTGTCTTTCCTCCATCAGGTCAAATCTGTCTTGACTCATCATAGAAATAGTGGACAGAAGCTGGAAAGATGGCTCAGCAGTTAAGGCTGTTGCCTGCAAAGCCTACCGATCCAGGTTCAATTCCCCAGTACCCACGTAAAAGCCAGATACACAAAATGGCACATGCACCTAGAGTCTGTTTGCAGTGGCAGGAGGCCCTGGCACGCCCATTCTGTCTCTCTCCTCTCTCTGCTTGCAAGTAAATGAAAATATTTTTTTAATAAGAAAGCAATAGCGGACAGTGTTGGTGAGCGTACTTCCACCCTTTCTAGGGCTCTCCTGTCACACACTGGTGCTCAGTGGCCTTGGGATGTTGCCCGAGAGCTGAGGCATTGCCCAGCACAGCCTCCTTGCACCCTGTGGCCCCGGGACCCTCCCTTCCCACCCTTAGGACCGCTAGTGTTTCTAACACCAATCCCTTTCCACACAGAAGCTCAAGTCTTCTGTAGGCACTATTGTTAGATCCTGTGTCCCTCAGCATATGTCTGGGCTTCACACAAGTCCTTTGAAACCTTGATTCCGCTGCATGGTACGAATGGAGGGACAGCCTGTGCCATCGTGAGCTGGGACCAGCCACCAGCCCTGTACCTCTCTCCTCTCTCACTTTGCTGGTTCTGGGGCTCATGGGCACTGCTGAGGGAGGGCATTTGGCCATATTATCTGCAGAGGAGAATTCTGGCTTGATTGTCTGGTGAGGCAGGCTCATAACGTGCAGAAAAGGAGGGTGGCCTCCTGAGAGATTTGTGACCAAGTCACAGAGGATGACTCCCAGACCCTCCCGTTCTTTCCGTCTCCTCTTTTGAGCGCATGGAACATGTTCCAGTGACTCTTGGCTCGTAACGTCTTTGTCATCTCACTCCTCACAAAGCAGATAGTTCTCTCTTCTAAAAGGAGTAACTTCAGCTGGTACCTGGAATCCCTGTCGTTGAAAGCTTTCACCTTAAGATAAATTGAACAAACCAAGTGCACATACAAGTCTGGAACCAGTTTTTATTTTGTGTGTGTGTGTGTGTTTTGAAGTGGGGTCTCTCTCTAGCCCAGGCTTAACCTGGAATTCACTCTGTAGTCTCCGGCTGGCCTTGAACTCACATCAATCCTCCTATCTCTGCCTCCCAAGTGCTGAGGTTAAAGGTGTGCGCCACCACACCTGGCTCACCTGAGGCTATTAAGTAAGGACTTTCTCCCAGATTATATCATCATCAAATGATCTAATCATGTGAGTGAGGCTGGCCTTGATGACACAGACACAGGCAGGCGCATCAGAGACTACAGTGACAGCGATGGTGCTGCAACTGGACGCAGGGTGCTTCTCTTCAACCCTCACGCCTTCCTGCTCCTCTTCTGCGGATGAAGGAACAGGCCTGGAGAGGCAGGAAATGTACTCCAAGGCTTTTGCTAGGAGCTATGGGCTTCCCTCACTTGCACCTAAGGGGGAGAAGGGTAAGGAAGATGGCTCCAGGGTGTGGACCCTAAAGGATGCCATTCAGAACCCCTACTATCCAGACCCCGTGTTCTCTGAGCTATAGGCGTTGGCCGTGTCTTCGCTGAATGAAGCAGACTCAGGGAGGGAAGTCTCAATACACAAGTGTGCCTGTCTTCACCCTAGGACCCTGTGTACCTGGGAGACCATGCTCTTCAAATCCATCCTTTGGATTTGGTAACTTGGAAAAGTGGGGCCTGGGTGGAACTGACTTTTCTGCGGAGAAGTAGGAGGCAGAGTCCCAAGCCCTCAGTGCCCAGGGGAGTTAAACCTGGGTGTGATGTTGCCGGTGCATGGTGGTCTAGGAATATCACAAGCTACTGCGAGTCACTAGCTCCAGTGGATTCCTGGAAGCCGTACTGTAAAGAGGACTGTGGGAATAGTCACTTCTCATAGAAATGATGTCATAATTGGAGCCTTTGCTTCAGACTCCAAATTCTGCATCAGATACGGCCATTAGCACATATCTGTCAATTCACTGAGCAGGCTTGCTGACTATGTCCTAAGCCACTGGCTGCAGCCAAGTCCCCAGCTCTCATGACAAATGAGCCGAGCGCTCTGGGGCTGTGGGAACAGAGGCCGCACCCGCGGGTCAAGGATATTGGGCTCTGTCTAGGGGTGAACCAAGAGGCCTCCCCTGTTCTGAGAGGAAGATGGCAAGCGTGTGTGTGTGGGTGAAGGCCCAGGCTGGTTTCCTTAGCCCCACCCCCACTGGGTCATCTGGGGTGACAGCTGGTGTCATTTTTTGGACGCACTCAGCCTGGCAGTTCTCAGGTGGGAAGTTGGGTGCAGATAAGAAGGACCACTTCAACAAGCTGCAACCGTGATGACTGGTGGCTGTTCTCCGTGGGGCAAGTGTCATGGGAACAGCTCAAATGCGGAGCCTACATTGTAGTGACCACACTTAAATGGCAGTGGGGTGGGGTCATCTGGACTCATCTGGACTGTCTCATCCCTGAGGCTACCTCAGTAACTTTCTGTTGGTTAAGCTGACCAGATGCACCGTGCTTCCCCTTTCTCCCAAGACTTCTCTCTCTGATGTCTCTTAATATATTTATTTATTTGCAAGGAGGGAGGGAGAGAGGGAGAGAGAGAGAGAGAGAGAGAGAGAGAGAGAGAGAGAGAGAGAATGGGTACACCAGGGCCTCTAGCCACTGCAAACGAACTCCAGATGCAGCCCCACTTTGTGCACCTGGCTTTACGTGGGTCCTGGGGAATCGGACCCAGGTCGTTAGGCATTGCAATCAAGTGCCTTAACCGCTGAGCCATCTCTCCTGCCCCCTGGACTGCTTCTTGCTCATGCCTCTCAACAGACTTTGGGGACTACAAATGGCTGATCATTATCATGGAAACTCAGGCATCTAGTTCACAAGGTGGTACAGGGCAGAGGGAGTTAGGGCCAGGTGCCTCAGGCTCTCAGGACCCTTCCTCTTCTCAGGCCCATCCTCGCACCCCAATCTTCTCTTGCTTTGCTGTGTTTTAGGGCTCAGATTTCCTGGTGGCTTCTCTATTCCTTGGGGACTGTGTAAGCACACTGGCCACCACTTAGCAGACCCCTGGGAGATGATGTGCCTCAACAAATAACACTTGTCACCCTGTCACCGAGGGAGGTGGTCCCATCTCCTGGGACCTGCTCGGCAGGATTCAGGAGAACCTGCAGGGAGCCTTGGCTTCACTCACAGTCTGGGCAGCCCCCTGCTGGCCCTCTATCCATCAGGCCCGCCCGCTGCCATGCTGGCTGTATTCTCACCATGTGTGGGCACTGTACCTGGGGAGGTGGATGCGCACACATGGGGATCTTTACAAATGGGAACAGCTGATCAGAAGGCCCAGCATGGTTCCCAGTAGCACCGGCAATGCTCTCTATGAGAGTCTGGCAAGTGAGGCAGGAACTGTGTGCCACCTGAATTTTCTCCCAGACCAGAGGTTTTTTTGGCTGGAAGAAATGGAAGAAGGCCAAAGACCACAGTCAATCAAAACATGACCTGGCCCAAAAGAAGTTGACAAGAGGGGCCTGTGTCCAGTTAGGGGTTGCACGCTTGGCTCCAAAAGGGTCACATTTGAGGTGGTAATGAGTTCTGACGTGTCCGGACCCAGTGCCTAGCCTGGCCTCGAGGAGCCAGGGTCTTAGTAGTGCCTTCCCTCCCACAGTTCCACATTCCGACAGGTGGGCACAGTGGTGTTCTGATGCCTAAAACCACTGGAGAAGCTCCACTATTCTGGGCTGTAACTCTGAGACTGTGGAGCATGTGAGTGTGAGGAGAGCTGGGGTTGTGACGTGCCTCACACCTGGTCTCCTAGCCTGTCCACATTCTGCTCTTCATCCCAGGCCCCTTCCTCTGGGAAGCTGTTATCCACCTTCCCACACCACGTCTGGCCCATGTAGGGGTACCAAACACCCCGGGGGGATATACACAGCCTGGGTGGTCCCATCCTCCTATCTATTCCTGTCTGCTTGGTGTCACAGGCCGGAGTTGTTCTTGGAAGCCCTGGAGGTGGTACGGCTAATGCCTCTCAGCAGGCTTTGGGGACCACAAATAAGTGATGCCTCTTTACTGTGTCCCCTTGTCTGGTAGGAACAACCCCATTAGCCCAATACCACCCACTGTGTTGAGACTGTGGAATTCCCCCCCCCCTAGGGTATCACTTTAGCTCAGGCTGACCTAGAAGTCACTCTGTAGTCTCAGGGTGGCCTGGAACTCACAGAGATCCTCCTACCTCTGCCTCCCGAGTGCTGGGATTAAAGGCGTGTGCCTCCATGTCCAACTTTGTTTGGTGTGTTTTTTTCTGAGGTAGGATCTCACTCTAGCTCAGACTGACCTGGAACTCACCCTGTAGTGCCTGGCTAGCCTCGAACTCACAGTGATCCTCCTCCCTCTGTCTTCCAAGTACAGGAATCAAAGGTGTGTGCTACCACATAGGGCTAGGCCCTAGAATCCTGCCTCTCACTGCGAACCACGCCCACTGTTGGGGGGGAAGGCTCCCACCAACCACACTTCTCTTCTGCAAATAAGCTCCCCCTCCCCAAATCCTGCCCTTGCCTTTACCTACCAGCAGAACAGCCCTTGTGGTCATGGTGCCAGCCAGGGCCCACTTACCAGAACAATGACACCTTCTAGGAAGCTAGGGTTCACCTGCATGTTTGTTTATAGAAACAGCAGGAGATCGTTCTCAACAGAAGGCGTGCAATGCGGAATCTTACTGCTTGTCGGGAAGAAACCAGTCATTTATAACAGGGCGAGTCAGCCATGGCACAGCTGGACAGCAGTCCCCAAGGGGGCAGTCACTCCTTGGCCATTTGTGAGACAGGTCCAAATGCACTCAATGCTACGGAACCTCTTTTTATCCTAGGGGGGCACGACAGGGGTTAGCTAATGGCTTCTTCCTAAGGAGCTGCAAGCATGTCGGCCTGAGAATGGGGGGGGGGCAGGGGCCAGCACCTACGGTGGCCTAACCAGGACTGGCTCCTGGAAGATGACATTCATACACGTGTGTGTATGTATGCATAGATGTATGTATGTAGAATGTATTTATTTATGAGGAGGGAGAAAAGGACAGTGAGCGAGTATGGGCACGCTACAGCCTCTAGCCACTGCACACAAACTCCAGATGCATGTGCTACTTTGTGCATCTGGCTTTATGTGGGTACTGGGAAACTGAATCCAGGCCAACAGTCTTTGCAAGCAAGTGCCTGAGCCACTGAGCTACCCCCTCTAGCCCTGCCTTTTAATATATATATATATACATATATATATATAATTGATTGATTTGAGAGAATACAGGCATGCTAGAGCAAAGGACTCTGGAAATGAACTCCAGCTACGTGCCCACTCTGCATCTGGCTTTATGAGGGTACTAGGGAATGGAGCCCAGGCCATCAGGCTTTGAAAACAAGTGCCTTAACCACTGAGCCATCTCCAGCCCCCCTGGAATGAAATTCTAACATGGGAGGCATCATGGTGACCTGAGGAGTAGAGGAGCCTGTGCTGGGTTAGACAGATCTGGTGATACAAAGTGGCACATGTCCCTGGTCATCCTCATGAGATCTGGGGTTTGGTCCTAGTATCATTTTCCTGTGGCCTTCCTGTCTCTCACCGAGCTTGGGATAGAATCGGGACCCCTAGACCAGCCCTTCTTGACCAACATGTCCTCTGTCTCCAAGTTACACTGGACCCTCAACTCACCTGAATCCACACAGGCCAGCTCCACCCTCCAGAACACTCTTCTGTCCCTTGTCTGTCACTCTGGGCAAGATGCCTCATGTCCCCCATCTGTGAGGAGAGGGTGTAGATGGCATTTCACAAGGGGGTGTGGCTTTTAACCAAGCAAACGCGTGGGGACACACAGAGCGTGGAATTCATGGTGAGCCTATGTGGAGTTTGACAACAGCTCGGCTGTTTTCATTGTTTGCTGTGGGACCTGGGTTCTGTCACCCATGGGAGGCCTTGAGTCTCCATCTGGTACATGACCAGGCAAGTCTGGCTGGACCCAGGCCTCATGTCACCACAAAGGGCCCCCATGTTGGATGGCAATGACCACTGCCTCCCTTCTACGTGAAGTAGTAAGCAACTCTGCTTTAAAAGCCATAGTTTCCAATATAAACAATCTTGTTTCATCAAGTAGACTGGATTTAGAAGGTCAAGTTTTACTTTCCTCCTCCCAGTATGTGGGGGCTGAATCAAGATTACCAGTGCAGCCTAGGTTATAGTGCGAGATCTTGTCTCAAAAATAATAAAAAAGCCAATAGACAAAAATCCACCGACTGCAAAAGACCTAAGTTAAACTAGCCGGGGGTGGTGGCACTTGCCTTTAATCCCAGAACTCGGGAGGCAGAGGTAGGAGGATCACCATGAGTTCGAGGCCACCCTGAGACTACATAGTGAATTCCAGGTCAGCCTGAACTAGAGCGAGACCCTACCTCGAAAAAAAAAAAAATAGCCGAAAAGCCAACCCTGAATCCCGGACCTTGTGTAGAGACCGTGCTTTGAGAGGTCCAGTAGGTAAGTCTGTATACAGTTGGTGTCCAGGAATGCCCTGGAGTTGTTCCCCCAGGAACGTGCCCCCAGCTTCTTCCCTCCTCTTCACAGAAGCATCTTCCAGTGCCACACGGTTCTACCCGCCCTGCCAGGGTGCTCAGCTCTCTCTTCCTCCCTTGACCCTGTTCCCAGGGCCATTGTACTCTTGCTTAGGAGCATCTGTCCACATACCTGGGGAAGGAGTTTCCTGTGACTGGGTCTCAAACTCTTTCAAGGCTTTGGGCCTTCAGCTGCACATGAAAGGCAAGTGGTTGTTAGGCACTGATCCCCAGAGGTTCGGGTTCTTTCTCTTCAGTTTCTCCCACAGGCCAACTTCAGGGCTTGGGACTATAGCAGGAAGAGGGGCTCCTATAAACCCCATGAAGCTAGAGGAGCAGAGGCTCAGGAGGCCTCTTTCAGGATGCAGGGTGGTGGTGGTGGGGGAACTGAACAGCCAAATGCCCATCACCTTGATGTCCTGGGTCCAGCCATGCTGTGGATGAGACTGGCCAGAGGATTTGAATCTGAGTGCCCAGCCTCTGGCTGCTCAGGAAACTGCCAGTGCCATGCTGATTGGAAGCATGGGTTGGAAATGATTTGATATGAAACCATCCACTGCTGCCAGGAGCTGGGGACCAGCAGAGGCTAAGGCTGTCAATAAGAGTTAGTTGGCAAAGGGCTTCTGTGGGATATGGCCCTGCTGGAGCCTGGGAGGGCCAAGCCAGGCTGGGGATCAAATCCAGGGGCTTATTTTGTTTGAGAAAGAGAGAGAGAGAGAGAGAGAGAGAGAGAGAGAGAGAGAGAGAGAGAGAGAGAGAGAGAGAGAGGAGGAGAAGAGGAGAGGAGAGGAGAGGAGAGGAGAGGAGAGAAGAATGAATATGGGTATACCAGGATCTCTAGCCACTACAAAATGAACTCCGGATGCATGTGCCACTTTGAGAATCTGGCTTTACGTGGTACTAGGGAATCGGACCTGGGATGCTAGGCTTTTTAAGCAAGCACCCTAACTGCTGAGCCATCTCTCCAGCCCGGCTTGTGCCTATTAGGCAAGTGTTCTACCACTGAGCTGCATCTCCAGCCTCATTCTACCAGCCAGCTCTAATGGAACTCTCTGGGTGTGTCACCTCCTACTCTCCGGGCCACAGCTCTTACCTTAGTCAAGTAAGATGTTCAATGAAGGTGGCCTCTTGGTTTGCATCCCTGGGAAGGTGGCCCTGGGCTGGGCATGTGATTAAGGCATCCTTTGCTTCCTGAGACCTCCATCTCTAGGGCCCCCTCACACCCATACAGATGTCAGGCTCTGCCCAGGCCCTTGAGATTTTTCTAGAGGCTCCCTTTGCTTCTAGATTGGCCTAGAGACTTGTGACTGCAGCCCATCTAGTGACTGCCTGGCCCTACTACCCATTTTTTGCTCCAGAGCCCATGGGGGACGGCCACTGTCCCCATTCTGTTGTCCTTAAGGAGCTTAGGACACATGAGGAGCTGTGTGGAAGGACAGTTAGAGGAAGCCAGCCAAAAACCCAAGCAGGCGGCACGGCCAGGCGCAGGCGCAGGCTCGGGAGGCGTGAGTCATCTGCCTGTGGCCCAGATGCTTGGGGCCTCCCCAGGCAGTCCCAACTACTGGCTGCTGGAATTCCCACACTGTCCTGTCTCCTCAGTGAAGAGGCTCCTGAGGGTGGGGGTTTGTGTGTTCAGCATCCCAGTGCCTGGATGGAGTCCATATTCACCCTGACAGAGACAAGACACAGGTGCCCCTTGTCTGTAGGGATAGCTCTGAGCCAACCTGGGTTGTGCCAGGCACACTCAGGTGGCCCCTCAGTCCTTCCCAGCACTGAGCTGCTGGAAGCTGGTAAGAGCAGTTGTCACCCAGGGCCAGCTGCCCCTCCCTCTGTTCAGTTTAGCAGACGCACTACCGTCTCTATGACAACAGGAGAGGACGCCTCCACCCTTAGTCTCACACAGCAACCAAAGACCAAAAGGAGGAAGAAACTGCTCATCCTAGACCGACATTTGTTGTCCACTCAGGGATAGTAGGAGAGGGGCTCTGAGAGCTGGGGGCCCTGGCTTTCCTTGGGCTCTGCTCTGGGGGAAGAGGGAAGGACTCTCTAGAGACCTGCTCCTGACTGGAGTACCCATGGGTGGGGTGAGGCGCTCTACATTTCATGTCCAAGAAGTGATTGTAGGCTCCAAGGAGAGGGGACCTTTGCGGAGCTTGCTGCAGCATTCGGAAACTGGCCACCACCCCTGCCCCAAGGACAGACAGATTGAATCACCCTTAGGCTCTGTCTCCCCTCTCACTTGTTAGTGGCCCAGGGGGAAATGGGAAATGTCTGGGGGCAGACTTGATGCCTGGGGTGGACTTTTGGTGGAAGGGTCACTTCCAGTCCAATCTGGTTAGCACTTCCCTCTTCCTTGTTTTGTTGGCCGGGCCAATTGGATTAGGGAGGTTAATGGCTCGGTGACTGCCTGGAAGCCTGTCTGCAGGGATGTTCAGATGCTGAGCTCGTGCAGCCTCGGAGCAAGGGGTGAGCAGAGCTCATGGTGGGGAGGCTGCTCTCTGTCTACCCGCTGGGCCCTGCTCAGAACACTTCCCCCAACATCCCATCGACTCACCACGCCTGGCCCTGAAAGCTCCTACTGTTCTGTGGGTTCTCGGGCAGCCCATACGACCCAACCTACACAGCAGGTTCTCTGGCTCTACCAACCCAGCTCACAGCCCCGATTTTGGCTCCCCATTAACAATCTCTGGGCTCCACAAACTACCTTATCCTTGTGTCTCTGGCTCTGGTCACCCTTAACTCTCAGGTCCCCTTGATCATATACCCACTCAGCACAACGTCCTTTTCATCTGAACTCGCTTGAGAACTCTGGGTGGTGTGTGGGTACCAGAAGGGCCTGGTCCCCGGTTGGAGGGAGAAGAGTTAAGAACTGAGACCTCCGGAGGAGGGACCAGCTGTCCAGAAAGGCAGAGGGGACACACGAGACTGTGGCTGGCTAGCTAGGAGCAGGAGGCATGGAGGTCGTACCTGGGCTGGGCATTTGAGGATGGAACCCAAGCTGTGAATACAACCCACAGGGCATAGTGTGCAGAGGGGCTGTGTTCTGTGAGGCACTTTGTAACACTTGGGAGTCTGTCACCCACCTATGCATGCTCTGTGAGTACCACACCTCTCCAGAGGCTTCCATCTTGGGCTGAATGCCTTCCCCCTCCCAAATTCATATCTCTCTCTCTCTCTCTCTCTCTCTCTCTCTCTCTCTCTCTCTCTTTGATTTTCGAGGTAGAGTCTCACTCTAGCCCAGGCTTACCTGGTATTCACTATATAGTTTCAGGGTGGCCTCAAACTCATGACGATCCTCCTACCTCTCCCTCCCAAGTGCTGGGAGCCAAAACACACCTCTTGCCTTAACCATGTGGCCTTTTCACCCGGAGGCCCTTGTTGTGCTGTCTCTCTGCATGGATTGCTCTTCCTCTGGGCACATGGAGCTGGTTGGCTTACCGACTCCTACTTCTGAAGTCCTGCCATTATTCCTAGGCCTGGCCTATAGCTCTCTCTGTGTGTGTGTGTGTGTGTGTGTGTGTGTGTGTGTGTGTGTGTGTGTGTGTGTGTGTGTGTAGGAGCCTGGAAGCTGTGAGGATGCTTAAAGTGTGGTTTGGGCACCCAAGGGAGGCTTTGAAGGGAGGACTAGGCCTCTCTCCCCCACAGCAGGCCTGGGTCTGGTCTTCCAGTGACAGGTAGCGCGCATCCTTCCTCACCACTTTTGACGGTCATCCTGGCTAGAGACTAAAAATGCCCAATATGCAGGGGCCTTTTAAATGCCCAGGAAAATTGTCTGATCTTGGAATTTGGCAAGCAAAGCATTTTTTGTTGTTTTATTGAGGAAGGATCTCGCTCTAACCCAGGCGACCTGGAATTCACTATGGAGTCTCAGGCTGGCCTTAAACTCACAGCAATCCTCCTACCTCTGCTTCCCAAGTGTTGGGATGAAAGGCGTGCCTCACCACACCTGCCTGGTGTAGTAAAGGTTTTATATTTATGATTTAGTGCCTCCTGGCCAATCCCCTGGACTGTCAGGGTGAGCAGAGGGCCCCAGGTCTGCCTCCCTCGACAGGTGTCCTGTGCTTATAGCCAGAGACCAGGTGGCCCAGCCGCTCCTGCACCTGAATGCACAGAAGCCGCCTGGCTCCGGAGATCAGCACAGAAGGATTAACCACCTGGGTGGACGCACCTTGTGAAGTCAGGCATCCGGGCCTCTGGGTTTTTTTTTTTTTTTTTCTTCTCTAACCAGCCTTCAACCTTTCCTTAGGTCTCTTTCCTATCAGATGCCTGTCACCTCCTCTTCTCCCAGCCCCTGCCCATCCAGGCTGGGGGAGGGGGCAAGATCTGTCCAGTTGACACTGAACTCAGTCCAGTAGCAGATGAGGCTTCGCTGGGCTGGTGTAGGGGGTGTAATGCCAGAGCCTCTGCTTACCCATGTCCCTCCCATGCCCAGTGACAAGAGCGAGGCTCATAGTAACCACACAGGCCAGGCCTGCCACTTCAAACAGCGAGGGCTGTTTGAACAAGATAACAGGCACTGGGGAAAGCTATACCTCAGTCCCTAATAGTCTGGAAAGCCCTTGATCGGAAACTGCCCGAAACCAAACAGGAGCTGCCTACCTCCTGCCTCCTGCTGCAGTTCAGCATCTGGCCACCTCCTGTTTAACTGTACAGTGTGGAGGGGTGCTGGGGTGACCCTATGTGATAGCGAGGAAGACTACCTCATGCCCTTATCCAGTCCTGGGCAGTGGCCAGCTGAGGGTCGTCCTCAGGAGGTGATCACGCCCTGCCCCTATTTTGCTTTTATTGTCCTCAGAATCAATGACCAGCAAATTCTTAGCATGTAAGGAGACCCCTCCTGTTCCAGCAGGTATTGATCAAAGTTCCCAGAAAGGCAAAGCCCCAAGATGTGACATGGGTGATTTAGTCATGTTCTAAGACTCCAAGTTCTAGGACCCAAAATTCCCATAACATGCTTGAGGTATTTGCCCTGAAAGGACCTGGATCTGAGTCCACTGACCATGCCCAGCAAGCCGGCAGGACTGAGCAGGGGTAGAGTTCAGGCTACCTCACAGGAAGGAACCATCCTTTCCAGAGACCTCATCTGCCTTTTCTGTGGATGAAATGAGAACCTTCTCTTTGTTTCTGAGTTAGATCATGTCTCGGAGATCTAAGACCCCTGCTGACAGTCACTGACAGGAAATTAACAGACAGCAGGACACAGGTGCCTCGTAGATGGGAGGCTGTCAACACAGATGCAGACCTGAGAAGGAAATTGTGGTGTGCAAAGCCCCCCTCCTATTTCGAAAGCCCAGTGCCCTGTCTGGATGGCACAGTAGGTGCATGCCTGGTAGCAGCTCCAGCCCAAGGCTTGTAAAACCCCTTCAGCAAACCTGGATCCTTCCCGTAAGGGACATGAAAAATGGAATTAGGAGAAATAGGAACTCGTGGTTATGGCCTATAGGATGGATTTCAGCAATACTTAGCCTTTATTAAAAAAAATAAAGTACTTGGGGGCTGGAGAGATGGCTCAGTGGTTAAGGTGCTTGCCTGCAAAGCCTAACAACCCTAGTTCAGTCCCCCAGTACCCACATAAAGCCAGAAGCACAAAGTGGTACATGCATCTGGAATTTGTTTGCAGTAGCTGGAGGCCCTGGTGCACCCATTCTCTCTCTTTCTCTCTACCTCTCTCTTCTTATAATACTCTAAATGTTTTTCATAGGATCACATGGTAATGTTCTGTAATCCGCTGCTTTGTTGAGAACATAACTCAAGTACTTTTTTTACACTAGTGTGGTGGTTTGAATCAGGTGTCCCCATAAAATCACGTGTTCTGAATGCTTGGTCCCCAGCTGATAGCAATTTGGGAGGTACAGCCTTGCTGGAGGAGGTGTGTTTTGGGGGACAGGCTTAGGGGTGTTGTAGCCAGTGTTCAGCACACTCTCTTGATGCTGTTGTTCACCTGATGTTGGCCAGGAGGTGATGTCCAGCCTCTTCTCACACCATGTTTTCCCTGCCATCATGGAGCTTCGTCCGTAAGCCAAAAATAAACCCTTCCTCCTATCAGCTGCTTTTGGCCAGATGTTCTGTGCCAGCAACGTGAAGGTAACTATAACAAGTAGCCAGAGGGTCATGTAGAGAGGCCATCAGGGACTGTCATGCCCAGACCAAGAAGTCCTGTCTTGTCCCCTCTCTGAGCCTCAAGAGTTTGCAACAGGTGCCTGGGCCAACTCTGACACCTTGTTGTGTCCTGGACAGTAATCAAGGCTTGCTCAAGACCCCGCTCAAGGCCACCATGCTTACCTCCTGGAGCGCTGTAAGGGCCACAGGGCAGACTCGAAGCAGCAGTTTTAAAAACAGATGAGAAGAGAGCACCCCTCATGCAGCGCTGCTCAGGACATGGATCTCAGCCTGTGACAACACTCACTCATCCTGGCTAGCACCTTCCGAGCCCTTTGAGCCCTTCCCCGAGCAACCGTCCTCTGTCTGGCTTAAGGCAACGCCCTGAGCCCACATTCTTCACCTGCAAGAACTCTTGGCCTTCAAATCATGTGGGTCAGGCAGCTCTTCATCTTGGATAGTCCCCAAATGCCTCAGCTGTCCACTTCTGCCCACACCTGTGGCTGCACGAATCGGTCCTCCAAAGGTGGCAAAGACAAAGGACAGTTCAGGGCACCACTCAGGATGGGCTGCGGTCCTGCCAATGTGATCCCCATGAGCCAAGCACAGGGCTGGTAGTGTGAATGGTTTAGACATAAGTGACTCAGGACACCAGGGGCCACTGCTGGGACCTCCAGACTCTGGAAGGCAGATAGCAGGGCGGCCCTGGGAGCCATGCCCTTGAACAAAGACCCTGGGCAGAGCTGCCATAGTACAAGCCCAGAATCGAGGCTGTGGCCTTGGCCGTGTCTCCTGCTGCCCTAGGGGTAGAGAAAGATGCTCGATGACATGTTCCATGGGCTCCTTGCTACTCAGCAGTGCTCTCCTGACCTCAGTGGGCCCCACGCCACCCCGCCAAGGGGGCTCTTCTTGAGATTGTTGAGAAACGTCTCCCCAACCCCACTTCCCCAGGCCTGGTGTCCAGGAGGGCACATGGGGCCTAGCTTCAGGTCGTACAGTGCAGGCCTGTGGGAGGCACTTCCCCTGCTGGGACCCAGGCTCAGCTTGGGCCACCATACCTCCATACTGGACTGACCTGGATGAGTCTTAGGCTGGGTGGGGGTTTGCCCATTCACTATCCAGTGGGTGGGGCTTGTAGCAGTCTCTTTTGAGTGGGACATCAAGTGGCTGGTAAGGTCAGTGGCCAGTGAACACCTTGTTCCTCACAGACCTGTGACAATCCTCACCATTTCCCCAAGCCAGTCAGGGGCACCTGTCTCAGGTGAGAACACCCGAGGCCAGGAGAGGCTTTCTCCTGGGGGAAGCCCCTCAGGGTCAAAGTCCCTGGGGTTTCCAGTTCTCATCTGTCACTGCTCAGGGGAAGCTGGTGCCCCGGGGAGAAGGGACTTGTCCACGGCCATTCTCCCATTCTCCAGCCAAGCCAAACTGCCCTTGAAGCTCCAGATGTCCCAGGATGGGGTGCTGAGTCAAGGTATCTAGGCCTTTCAGAGCAGGGTGAGCTTCTCTTGGGGTCACTAAAGGCCCTGGGCCAGCTTAAGGAGGAACCTCAGGACACGAGGCCCAGGACCTGGGTACACAGGGGTTCCATTATTAATAAAATTAGACAGAGTAAGAGCTGAGGAGGCATTTGCCATGGGGTGCAATGAATATGAAACCAGAGCTGGTACAAGCCAGGATCTGGGCAGCTCGAATCTTCCCCCAGTTCAGAGCATTACTGGGGAGAAGGGACACCTTTCACTCTGTCCCCACCTGTTCAAAGCCAGTTATGGGACTCTCCTGGGTAGCAGACCCTTCCCCAGCCACCGATGCCTGATCATCAGGAAACCCCCAGGACTGTTAGGCCACCCCGGAATCTGTTCTTGATAAGTGGAAAAATTGTTTTTCAGCTCTTGGATTATACAAATCCCCTAAAACAAAAATAATCTGTGTCCTAAACCCCAGAGCTGTTCTGATGTGTGGAACGAGCAGGGCTAATGCGCTCAGGAAATTAATTACCCACTGGCCAGGGCAGCTGAGTGGATGGGGGTGGGAAGCCACTCTACCTTGAAGTTGTGGGTGCAGTTCAGAGGGGGGCATCGCCATGCTGAGCTAGCAGGTGTAGCGTGGGCACAGACTGAGGCGGAGACCGCATCACCCTCAGACCCGCCCATCACTGTGTGTGGACACCTGACGCCCCACTGTGTGGGGGCCTGTCGATGTAGTCTTGCCCTCTCTTATGCATTATACTGTGTTCTCCATAATCCCAGAGTCCCCTGGGGTCCTGCCCCAAGAGCACCCCAAAGCTCTAGGCCTAGATTCTGTAAACTCCATCCCTCATTTACTCCAATCTCCAGCCCCCTTCACTCTTGTAAGCTGTTTCCAAGGCCGAGGGGCCCCTCCTGGCTTCTTTGGCTCAATGGATGCTGTCCCCATGTGACTTGGGAGAAGAAAGGTGTGATGAACCCCTCTGCCCCTGGATTGTAACTCGCCAGGCAGGCCTAAGACTGCTTCCTGAACGAATATCCCAGAGCTCTGTCCTCTCTCAGAGAGGGTAGGCCTAGCTGGAGCAGGTGGGTAGTCTCATGACAGCTCAGCACTGAGACTGTTTCTCTGTAGTAGAATTCTCATAAACCTCCCTGAGGAGAGCAGCAGTGAGGGCCGGGACAGGCAAGTAGCCGCTCTAGCAAGCGAGCCTTCTCTAAAGTGAGCAGAAATAGCATGTGATCAGCGGGAGAGTCAGGAGTCACCCAGGAACCACAAAGGAGGGCGTAGACAAGGACATGAACAGTGAAGTCTGTAACTCGTCAACAGCTGAGCCTGATCCCAGGCAGGATCTTCCCACCAGGCTGTCCTACCTGTAAATGTTTAACCGCTGGCTGGACGAGGGGGTGGGGAGAAGGACTGATCTATAAAGCTGGCCAATTACAGTGGTCGACTTACTGCCACCTGGTCGACTTGAAGCTATCAATAGGACGTCAGACAGATCAAAGCTTCCTAAAAATAAACAATTGCAAGCTGTCAGGAGAGAGGTTCTGCCATGTTATCCCCTGGGCCCTGGATATAGCACCGCCTCTGCAGGGGGTGAGCACCTGCAGCAGGTGTGGACTCTCCTTTAGAGCCAGAAACCGACCCCATTCATGCTATAAAAGGTGACCGATCCTCTCAACCACACCAGGGCCCAAGCTGGCTGCCGTCCTGTGTCTGTACTGTTAATGGTGTTGAGAGATCCAGGGCCACCATGAGCATCCCTCTGTCCGCTCTGTCAAGGTATGTAGCTGCCATCCTGGTGGACAAGATGAGATAACGAGGCTGGTGTCCCGGCTGCTGCCCAACTTGTGTCCTGGGATGGTCTCCACTAACACAGTGGAACAGGTGACTGGCAACTGTTGAGGGACAGTTGATGGACAGAATGACTGACAGAGCCAAATTCACAAGGAAGAGATGATGAATGAGTGAAAAGGCCATGTTAGAAATCCAAAACTCTTCCTTCTCTCATATATATGTGTGGGGGGGGGGGCTAGAGAGATGACATAGTGATTTAAAGTGCTTGCTTGCAAAGCCTGATGGCCACAGGTTCAATTCCCCAGCAGCCATGTAAAGCCAGATGCACAAGGTGGCACATGTGTCTGGAGTACATTTGCAGTGACAGGAGGCCCTGGTGCACTCATACTTTCTTCTCCCATAAATAAAAAAATATTTTAAAAGAAAGAAACCCAGCTGGGTGTGGTGACATGCATCTTTAATCCCAGAACTTGGGTGACAGAGTAAGGAGGATGGCTGTGAGTTCAAGGCCACCCTGAGACTACATAGTGAATTTGAGGTCAGCCTAGGCTAGAGCGAGACCCTACCTCGATAAACAAAACAAAAACCCCAAACTCCACCACGCAGTACGTGTAGTTGGTGCAGATGGCAGGATGATTGACGTTCTAAGCAGCAGATCCCCAAAATCCCAGAGCCCAGGCACACTGAGAATCTACCGAGGGCAAGAAGTCACTGCACAAAGGAAGACAAAGGATGGCTTTGTCCTTGGAAGCTCCTAGACTTTTTTTTTTCTTCCCAAGAGTGGCCCCTGTAGTTTATGTTCCTCTAGGGAGCAGAGGGGAAGGGGGTTCCAACCCAAGTATCTGAAATGTCATTGGCAAGCCCAGGGGCCTTAGGCCAGGATATGCTCCTTTCTCTACAATCCTCCTTCACAGTGGGTTCCTCTCCTATGAAGTATTCCATGGGGACTTGGGCGAAGCTTAGGGTCCTAGAGGTGAGCAGACACCCACCACCCACTGTCTGCACCTGCCTCAGCCTGACCCCTTCTGCCTCCCACCTTCTGTGCAGCCTCTCAGGGTTGTGCTGTCTTGGAGGACCACCAGTCCTTGGGAACCCATGCCCCTCTGCCTGCCTACCCGACTTGTTTCTGGCCCAGGAGGTCTCTGCTGTCCCAGGTCCTGGTCCATCATAAGATCAAATGTCGCTGCCTAGAGGGGGAAGGGTGGCGGGTTCCTGGCAGGTGGGCTGAGTGCCTCTCTGGCACAGTTCTCAGCAGTGGACAGTATTACTGAAGTCATGTTCTCAGCTGGGCTAGAAGCAGGGAGCAGAGTGGAGGCATGCTGCACTGGGACTTCCTGTTTGTGGTCCTGTTACTACTGAGTCAGTGGGCAAAGCCAGCCTAAATGGCTACTTGAGTCTCCTGGCGGGTAAGGAAGGTGCTATGGTTGACTGAAGTGTCCCCCATGGGTCCAGGTGTTTTAACACTTGAACTCCAGCTGATGAGAGTTTGGGGGAGGTTATGGATCCTTTGGGACTGTGGTCTAGCTAATAGAGGTGGATCACTAGGGTGGGTGGGTAGGGCTTAAAGGTGATATATGCTTCTGGTTTCTGCCCAAACTCTGTTTCCTGATCCACCACGATGTGAGCGAGCTGTTGGGCACACTCCTGCCACCCCTGGACACCATGCTGTTCCTGCTGTGATGGGCTGGATCTCTGAAATTAGGAGCAAATTAGACGGCTCCTCCCTTCAGTTGCTTTTGTCAAGTATTTTGTCCCGGAAAGCATGGAACACTGGAATACCCAGAGGGCAGTGCTGCCCCTCTTACCTCCCCCACCCCCCAGAGCCCGAGACAACCCTGAGCTGCTGGGCCTCAATTTCTCACCTGTAAAGCTGGCTGATTCAGGATGCTAGATGATCTGTAAAGTCCCTTCCAGTCCCAAGTCTGTGCATGCTGAGGAGAGAGACATCATGCACACCGACTGCCTCCCATTCGAAGCCTGTTTGCTCCTTGGGGCTGGATGCAGCCAACACTATTATCAACAGGCAAGAGCCTGCAGACACCTCTTAGCACCCCATTTCATGACAAGATGTTAATTATTTAATTATTATTTTTTTTGTCTGAGCTTAAACTTGTAATCCTCCTGCTGGGTTTACACACATCACAACGACTAGCTTAAACTACATTATTCTTTTGTTTTCGTTTGGTTGCTTGTTTTTCTCTGAGATAGGATCTGACATTGTAGCCGAGGCTGGTCTGGAACTCACTATGTAGCCTTGGCTAGGCTTGTGGCAATCTTCCTGCCTCAGCCTTCCAACTGCTGGGATCACAGGCGTGAGCCACAAACCCCAACTTAAAGTCCATGCTTATAAAACTTAACAAGTTCCCTTTCAGTTTACATGACAGAGCACAGAGCTAGAGTGTTTCTAGACAGTCTCTGGCCTCTGCTAGGGACCAGCTCCCACTGGCTCTCTCAGAAGGGCTGAAGCCAGGGCCATCCAGCTCTTTCTAAATCTGCCCACTTCCTACCACTTCACAGTGCCCGCAGAGTCTGTGTGGGCCTTAGCCCACAGCTCAGGCCATGTGGAGGGCACCAGCCTATACTTACAGTGGATTGGGGCTGCTAACTTGCCTGGGGGGTGGGAAGGGGCTGCCTTGGGAGCATAGAGCCCTGGGCAAGGGGCTACTCAAGCTATAGCATCTCCACCCCCCCCCCAAAGCAATGTGCAATGTGCCTGATCTGTCTCCTCCCTGACACATGGTGACCAGCAACCTGCAAAGGGAACAGGGGGCTTCTTTCCTTGGTGTGCCTTTCTATATAGAGCTCAGGCTACCTGTGGGGCTCAAGTGGCCACCACTGGTTCCAAATGAAAACGAAATGGAGAATACCCCCTGGGAACTACGCCTGGTGGCTCTGGAAGTAGGGCCAGGTGTCCCCGGCAACACAGTGGTTTGAGGGGATTAAGTAGTAGCTGTGGTGGGATGACTGTCCCCAGTACTCCAACCTCCTGGTGCTGTTAGAATCATGTGTTCATACCTAGTGCCTACCACCCCCGGGGGTGGGGAGCCCTGGAGCCAACCCAGCAGACTTGCTGTGAGGCTGGGATTGCTGATGGCTCATCCAGGAAATAGACAGCGAGCTCTCTGTGGGTTTCCACATGACACCATTTGACACTTTATAGTCAGGCCTTTTAATCTGCCCCTTCTCCTGAGTCCAGTCACCATTACATGACACCAGAGTCCATTAGTTGACCTACAGGAGCAGAGGCTGGATGGCAGGTGCCTGCCTGCCCCCACTTCCCCAAGGCTTCAGGTCCTTGAGGTCCTGCCTATCTGAGGTGATACCCTATTCTCACTGGTCATGGCCATGGTCAGCTCTGCGCATGGGCTGCTGGAGCTGGCATTTCCTCTACTGCTTGTCCAAGGTCCTCCTGAGGCTGCAGAGTGGACTAAGTCCAGCTGAACCTCAGGTCGTGGAGGGGGGTGGGCAGTAGCCAACCAGCATCACCCTGAACTTGAGCCTTGGTGCCTCTGCCTGTGACAGAAATCAGAGACCAGTTGGGGGAGGGGTGTCCAAGAAGTCCCCACATATCACTGGGCTGTATTTGGTCTCTGGTACCATCTGGGAGGACACCACCCAGAGCCCTGGAGTCCCCAGCTGTCTGCCATGACCACAGACGGGTTGTGGGGCCTGAGTCAGTCTGAACACCCATGGGATCCTCTGGGGGATGGCACTTAAAGGAAGCATGGCTCCTCATGAGTACTGACTGCCACAGCCCATGGATAGCCTGGAATCTGCCTCCCCGCTCCTCCAAGAAGCTGTCCTGTGCTCGGCTCGCTGCAGCCTGGAGATGCTCATGTTCTCCTTGGTAACGTGCTGACGTAAAAGCCTGCGGGTGGGCTGGCGGGGGGGGGGGTATAGATCCTTCTCTAGGCATGGGGGCGGGTGGGGGCACCACCAGCCTCCGTCAGAGGGAAGAGGGCCTTGGAGCTGAGAAGGGTGGGGGGAGCTCTGGAGGAGCTGTGACCAGACCCTTGGCACCGACCGCAAAGTTCATTCAGCTTTTGCAGAAAGCAGCGTGGCCTGCACTTGGCTCACTTGTCTTTGTGGGGCTGGGAGGACAGTTCGGGGCGCTCCAGGAGGAGAAGGAAGTCAGCATCTGGCCTGGATGGAGGGAGAAGCAGGAGGCATCCGCTCGCTCCGAGTTGCTGGCACCACCCGAGCTGTGGGTGGGAAGAATCACGGGAGGGTATTGTCTTTCCCCGGCAGCCTGTTTGTTTTTTATCCCCAGATATTACTGGTGGTGCACGAAAGGTCACAGGCATTTGGAACCCAGTGAATTTCCAGCCTCACTAGGGTTTTTCAACAAGAATTTCTTTCCTTTTCTGGTGAACAACTACTTCCCCAGGTCCATGGAGACCAGAGTGGTGGCTGTGTGTGTGTGTGTGTGTGTGTGTGTGTGTGTGTGTGTGTGTGTGTGCGCAGGCCCAGCTGCCAGCCCTTCCCTTTAGAAAATACAGAGTTGGGTGTGGTGGCTCATGCCTTTCATCCCAGTGGCTAAGGGCCACTGTGAGTTCGAGGCCAGCCTGGGCTAGAGTGAGCTCCAGGTCAGTCTGGGCTAGAGTGAGACCCTGCCTCAAAACAAATACAAACTGCTTAACCACTTTCAAAGCCTGGCTTATGCAAGAGGTAAACATGGGTCTCACAAAGATCCCCATGGGGATGGGGCTGGGGCTAGGAGGAGGCTAGAGATGGAAGGCCTGACCCGGGAGCTTGCCACTTGTATCTGAGTGGTGACCCACTCTGTGGCAAAGCACTCAGTGAGAAGTATGTGAGCATTGAGCTGGAGGTGGAGGGAAGGCTTCCCAAGGAGGTTTTGCCAGACATGAATCTAATCCAGAAGACAAAGGGACAGGGGTCGGACGGGATGGTCATGGGCTGAAGCCTGGACAGACAGGTGCTGTGTTCAGAGGGCGAGAGAGGCAGCAAGGGGGTGGGGAGAGGGCCAGGAAGAGCCAGGAAGGCTTGAGGCTACTCCCTCAATGACAGACTCAAAGGGGTGACAGCCAAAGCCTTCCATAGAACTCAGGGCCCAGGCACACTTGCGGGCCCAGGCAGTAAATGATGGTTCTTGGAGCCGGCACTGCCCAAGAGATGATGGATGGTGCGGTCAGAACTGGGCCGAGAAGGCCTCTGATCACAGTTTCTTCTTAGTACAAGCTTAGAGGTCTCCCTGACCACCTGAACCTGTGAGACGGAGTTGCAGCAAGGCTGGCAGACATGCCCTGATACCTTCCTGCAGGCAAACCCTAGGCACTGCCTTGCCTCAGGACTGGCCAACCCTAACCTGTGCCCATGGTAATGTCTCGTCACTGGAGCCACTCTACTCAGAATCACACAGGCGTGCTGTAGTGGGGTAGGGAGAGGGTGTCTAGAACTCTGAAGACTACTTACGAACAGAGCTCAGGAACAAAGAGGACCATGGGTGGTCACACGCCTGCCTGCTTCCTGTGGACTGGGCATCTCCTCATCACCCCACCCGCCATCAATACCTGGCATAGTTCCTAGGGTGCCTGCAGATGCTGGAGGAGAGGGCAGCCAGCCATGCCTGTCTTCATGGCCACCTAACCAGGCTACAGACTGTGCCCAGAGCACCACTCAGGCAGCCCACACTATAGCCAAAGCATTTGCTTTCCACAGACACCTTTTAGACCACAGGCCCAAAGTCGGAGGCCCTTAGGTGAGCCCCAAGAATGAAGCTATCTCTTGGCATCACAAGAGCAGATGAAGGAGGAAGCCCCATGCTTACATCTCCCAGCATGGCGGACCTTCAGGCCCACCAGGTTCCCCACCAGTATCATCATCTTGCTCTGGGTTCCAGGGCTCCTACAGCCCCACTCATGAGTTCCTTAGAGGACTCTATTTGCACCCCACCCCCACATTCCTCACATCCCGCTTCTTAACAGCAAGTACCTGGTCTTTGTTCAGTCACAGTAGCTCTGCTGAGCAGGACAGCAGCTGGGGCAGAGTGGCCCTGGCCATGCTCAGGACTTGTCCAGCTCCAGCCTTTCCTGGAGTGACTGCAGATAGCTTGTGTGCCTGGCCTTCTGCCTCAGCTGGGCTCAAGAGTGCCATCTTCTCTGGCCTGCTTCTCCTTCCTACTGCCTCCGGCAGTAAGTAAGTTTAAGCCCAGATCTCTTTGACGCTATCCCTACCCTCCTTTATGCCTCAGATGCCCTTCCCCACAGAGTGGTTCTCAGTCTGGGCGAGGACTTCAAAGCCCCCAAGTGTCCTAGCCCATCCACTCACTGAGTTCCTACAACCTAGGACTCCAGGCCCAGGTCTTAACATCTTAGTGTGAAACCTTCTTAACTCTGCCACCACTGGACTATGGAATCACGGAAGGGTTGTGGTAATAATGGTTGCTGTGCCTAGGAGCCTCATCGATTTCCTAAAGGGCTATATGGACGCACAATGATGTCTGGCCAGGCCTTGTCTTCTAGTATTGTGGTCCCTATGGTCCCAGCTCTTTAGGCTCAGGCATGATCTATCCCCACACTGAAGCTGGGGTAACCTGGAAACCTGGGTACCTGGAACCAGCAAGTGTTACAATGGACAGTATCATATGCAGCTGGGTCAAGAGGGTCATAGCTGATGGTGGAAGGTGGCTGTCCAGCATGACCCTGCTCACTGGGGCTGATATCTGTGGCAGAAGTGATCCTGAAACATTGCAGCATGCACTCTGTAACGTACTCCCCTGAACACAGAAAGAGGGGCACGTTCACCCCCATCTCATTGACGCCAACACAGGCTCCAGGCAGCTGTGCCAGGCCCCGCCATGTCAGTTCTGACAACAGCCTCTCTCTCCCTACGGGCACAAGTCCACCCGCTTCCCAGGACATCGGGAGCAAGCTGCAGAAACCTGGGCTCTACTCACCGTCTGGTTATCTTCATAGAGTTTCAGGTCGTAGCCACTGAGCTCCACACAGAAGATGATGGCCGTCACACCTTCAAAGCAGTGGATCCATTTCTTCCGCTCTGACCTCTGCCCGCCCACATCTACCATCTTGAAAGTAAGCTCCTTGAAGGTGAACTTGTTCTCCACGATGCCCGTGGTCATGTCCCGGGAGCGCAGGATGTCCTCCACCGTGGGGATGTAGTCAGGTGCAGCGATGCGCTCTAGGTCATTCAGGTAGTAGGCTGCATTGTCCTCCAGGTGGTACTCGCTGGAGCGTCCGAAGCAGGCCTGTGCCCCGGGGTCAGCCCACAGCCTTCGCATGACACCCAGCAGCTCGGGGGTGATCTCACCCTTGCTCTCCGCTGGGCCGGTCAGCGCAAAGAGCTGCACCGCGTCGTAGGCTCGATCGGGATTATGGAAATCGATCTTCAGGGCCGCCAGGGCTCGGATGATCCGGGTCAGTGAGTCAATGGCGTTGTAGATGATCAGGGGTTTGTACTCCTTGCAGGCCTCCAGGTTGAAACCACCGCTGTGGATGATCTTCATCTGCTTGACGATGGTGCTCTTGCCCGAGTTGCTGGTGCCCAACAGCAGAAGTTTGATCTCGCGGCGTTGTCTCTGGCTCTCTGAGCGCAGGTGGCGGTCAATCCTCCGGGACCGCCTCGCCGCCTCTTTCTCCTCCGAACTTTGCCGACATCCCATGGTCCGGCAGCAGCGGGCCCTGATGTGGCTGGGAGCCCGGGATGGGTGCCTCTCCCTCTCCAAGCAGGATGCGCCCCAGTAATCAGTGATCGGTGCAAAGCGCTCAGTGCTGGCTGAGGGGCAAGGCCATGTCACGCTGTAGCCCCTGCCCCAGCACCTCTTCTCTCGTGGGCATGGCGCTCTGTGCCTGGGGGCAGTGACTGCACCACCCTCCCTTCTAGTGACACTCCACCTCCCTTGTCAGCAGTGTGGCCTGATTTGCCGTAGTCATTCCTTGTGTCTCAGCCACGGTGGGAAGCGTCTGCTGCTGTCTGGTCGCCGGGTTGCTGTGGTGATGATTCTGCTAAGCGAGGCTGGAGGGCCGGGAGGCGCTCCCTGTGGGCCCCCCTGCCTCGGGCTGCTCAGGCTCCCCGCCGAGCATCCAGTCCTTCACCTGCTGGAACAGAGAACTGCATGAGCCACATCGGGTCCCACCTCAGGCTGGATGGGAAAGGGATCAGCCACTGGGCCACAGAGAACACGGATTCCCTGCCCTCAAGGGCTGCAGGGTGATAGTGCCCAACCACAGGGAAATAAACACCACCGCCAGTGAGCCCGAGGCCAGGGGCTGCAGGGACAGAGTGAAGTGTGCAGAGCTCCTGCCTGCTGACCTCACCTCCACCACCCCTCCCTGCCCAGTGGACCCGGCTGTGCTCACCCTCACCCTCTCTATGCCTCTATGCCTAAGGGTTCCCTAGTGTGACTCCCATTGTGGTGTCCCCTGCTTTCAGGACATTGAAGGTGTTCATCCCCATCCTGTTGCACAGTGTGGTGTGCAGGCTATGGATTTACCTGACTTTAGAAGGCAGGCCGAGTCCCCCTCTCCCATTCCAGGCCAGTAACAACTGAGTAGTCCCCCTGCAGGGGTAGGGCTACCTCCACTATCACAGGACCAGATGCGTGTAGTAGGTACAGGTGTCTGAAGTGAGGTCTGGCCTTCCTTTCCAGGCACTCTGGGGACAACCAGCTGCCTGGTGTCAGGCTACTGACTTATTTTGGTGAGTGTGTGCAGATGCCCTGTGCATATGCACACAAGGCCAGAGACCGTCGTCCTTTCCTGTCCCTCTTCTTATTTCCTTGTGACAGTCTCATTTAACCTGAGGCTCACTGTTTTTGTCAGACTGGCTGGTCAGCAAGCCACGGAGATTCTCCTGTCTCAGCCCCTCCCCCTCCACACTGGGGTTCCAGGCATGAGTGGTCCTGCTGGCTTTTTTACATGGGTGCTGGCATAGAACTCAGGTCCTCATGCTTGTGCAATGAGTGTTCTTACCTGCTGAGCCATCTCCCCAGCGTGTGGGGTCAGGCTTTGAGGAGTGGCAAGGTCTGTGTGACAGGGTGATATGGTCAGGTCTGCTGGGAAGGCAGAAGCCACACGAGCTCTCAGGAAAGTGGGAATCACTGAGTGAGTCCAGGCTTGGGCAGCCGGCAGCAGTCACTAACCCACTGTCCTTGTCACTGGGGGCGTCGTCTCACTGACAGGCTGAGTTTTTCACTGACCCTAACTGGGCAAGGGAACTAATGAGGAGCCTCTGGGACATAGACACCTGTCGACCAGCAGGGGGAGGGGTACTCTTTGGACACCTCCATGACCTGCTCAGTGGCTGGACCAGGCTTCCACCTGCTTCTTAGGCTCCTGCCCTGACTGGGAGCCCAGGGTGGCACCTGCTTTGGCACACCTCTTACCTCACTTCCCCTGATCTCTGTCTGGCTACTGTGCCATGGCCACCCTTATGTCCCCTTCTCAGATGGCAGGCCCTGGGGTCCAGACAGACAGATCTCTCACCCCCAGCCAAGGGTCTCTTACTCTCGGCATTGTGGTGGATGAGTCGGGTATCCCCCATAAACTCATGTGTTGCGAGAGGAGGTGTGTTTTGGGGGCGGGCTTACGGTGTTCTAGCCGCTCTCCTGCTACTGGTATCTGCCTGATGCTAGCCAGGAGGTGATGTCCGGCATCTGTCCACGCCATGTTTGCCCCTGCCCTGGAGCCTGTAAGCTAAAATAAACCCTTTCCTCCCAGAAGCTGCTTTTGGTTGGGTGCTTTGTGCCCGCAGCAAGAAGGTAGTAACAACAGGCATGACTAGCATATGAGACTCAAGCCACCTCTGCACTCAACGCCCATCTGGCTGAGGCCCTCAGGAGGTGGCACTCCATCATCTCTATCAGGAGAAAAGGAAGGAGGGTGAGGTTCAAGAAGGTTTCCCTTCTCTGTAGTCCTACCCACTGGGCACCCTGGAGGAGTATGCCAGGGATATTTCTAGAAGACTGCTGAGAGTCATGATTAGATCCCTTCAGTCCATCCCAAAGACATCTGAGAATGGAAGCTTTGAGATGCATCCACTCCCAGACCAGAGTGGCGCTCCAGGGGCAGCTACTCAAGGGTACCACAGAAGCAACACATGTGGGACGTGTGCGTCCTGGAGCCACACACCTGGGTGTCTGTGAGCACATGTGCATCCTGGAGCCACACGCCTGACTGGCTGTGCAGGCAGAGGTCTGGGAGCACTTTTCTGTGGTAAGGAGCTCCAGGTTGTGGAGTTCAGGGGGGTCTTTTCTTCTTTGCTAAAATTTACCCTGTTACCTACATTTCCTTCAGTGAACTTAAAAAAATTGTAAACAGAGAGAGAGAGAGAGAGAGAGAGAGGGAGAGAGAGAGCGCATGGGTGCACCAAGGCCTCCTACCACTGCAAATGAACTCCAGATGCATGCACCACTTTGTGCATCTGGCTTTACATGGGTCCTGAGGAACCAAACGCAGGTCGGCAGGCTTTGCAAGCAAGCACCTTTAATGGCTGAGTCATCTCCTCAGCTCCAATGACCTTTTTGTTAGGAAAAAGGCTTATAAGCAAATGTCACAACAGTGACATGGGTCTGTCATTCACACCTGGGTCTTGCCTGAGACTCTGCATGGACTGTTAGCATGTAGAGGGTCCAGGGACCCTGTAGCTGCCCACTGGTCCCTGCTGATGACAGCTGGTTCCTCAGGGTGTAAAGGTATACATAGCCTTCAGCCTGCTGTGTGGAGCTGTCTTTCTAGGAAGCCTTGTCTGGGAGCACTAAGGCCTACCAGCCAGAGCCACCCTTCCAACACAATGGTCAGCATTCTCCGGAGGTCTGGTGGTTAAATTCAGTGTTTTACAATCTGAGAAACAACCAGGCCTCCACTGACTAGTTCTCCAGTATCAGGGGCAAAGGTCACCCAGGAAACAGACTCCTCCTGAGCCTCCCAAGACATTTGATGCCACTAAAGAAAAACAGGATCCTGGCTGGCCCGGGACAGCTTTTAGCGTTGTCACTCTCAGGACATGGTCTAGTCCAGGCAGGTGACACGGGATCCCTACAGTTGCTGTTCCTGGTGGGGGACAGTTCTCTGTAGTGGTGCAGAGCTGTATGTGAACAGATTAAGAGGCGGTCCAGGGCTGGAGAGATGGCTCAGCAGTTGAGGCACTTGCCTGCAAAGCCTAACACCCAGTGTTCCATTCCCCAGCACCCACGTAAAGCCAGATGCACAAAGTGGTGCATGCATCTGGAGTTGGTTTGCAGCAGCTGGAGACCATTCTCATTCTCTCTCTCTCTCTCTCTCTCTCTCTCTCTCTCTCTCTCTCTCTCTCTGTCTCTCTCTCTCTCTCTCTCTGTTTGCAAATAAGTAATTTTAAGAAAAGTAGTTCACTTGAGGACATCGATTCCTTCTCCCTGGCATGTGGACCTGGGAAGCTCACCAGGCCCTGTGTTAGTGTGCCCCCGCTTCACTCCTCTGGTCAGAACTCTGCCTGTTCTTTGCAGGCCTCCCCTCCCTGCTACTTCTACAAACCCTGCACTGTGCTTGCTTTTTCTGCAGTGTCTCCTGCCAGCCAGGGGTTTCCTGGAAATTGGGGAGGCTATGTGGTGCAGTGGAGAGAAAGCACGGACACTTACTTAGCCGTGAGCAGAGAACAGCCCTAGCTGGTCTGTATCTTGGTGAGGAAGCAGGTCTGTGTGGAGGTGCTGCAGTCCTTCCGACCCCTGCTCCCTCTGCGGCTTACAGGCCCCATCCTGTCCCTGCCCTGATGGCTCCTATCCCAGCATCACGCCTTGAGCAGTGATCAGAAGCAGCCCAGTCTTTGGTACCAAGTGGCAGGCAGAGACGTTTCTCTGTCTATGGAAACGTGTTCCACCACCACAGGCTCAGGGGCTGGGCTGGGGGAACTTCGAGAGCAGGGTGGGGACCATGGGCTGGCAGCCGGGGGCCTGGGGCCAAGGCAGGTCATTTGTAACCGCTGGGTGGCTAAAGGGCAAAAATGGAGGAAAGGGGGAAACCGTGGTGAGGCAGTGTGTGTGTGTGTGTGTGTGTGTGTGTGTGTGTGTTTAATCTCATTTTTGAAAGAGAGAAAGAGACAGAAAATGGGTGCATCAAATTTATTTACTTTTTTTTTGTTTTTTTGAGGTAGGGTCTCGCTTTAGTCCAGGCTGACCTGGAATTCACTATGGAGTCTCAGGGTGGCCTTGAACTCAATGGCAATCCTCCTACCTCTGCCTCCCGAGTGCTGGGATTAAAGGCGTGCGCCACCACAACCGGCTATTATTTTTGAGAAAGAGGCAGATAGAGAATAGGCACGCCCGGTCCTCCAGCCACTGCAAACAAACTCCAGACGCATGCACCACACTGAGCATCTGGCTTTATGTGGGTACTGGGGGATAAGACTGGGGTCCTTGGGCTTTGCAGGCAAGCACCTTAACCAATGAGCCATGTCTCCAACCCAAGGCAGTGAGTTTTTGTTGGGGGGGGGGTCTCCTGCTCAAAGCAACCTCTCCTTCCAGGTCATCAGGCACTTGAACCAAACAAGCTGAAGGCCCCACCATGAGTTCTCCTATAGCTTTGTGGGGTTCAGCCACACTCAGGAGTATCAGTGCCAGAGCTAATGATGGATGCAGTGAGGCCTGTGAGCAGGAGTCCAGCCATACTCCAAATGAGACCTCAGGCCAGTCCCATCCACTGGTTCTACCTAAGGCTCCTGTCAACCCTTTCTCTGAGTCTAACCTGGACTTTACTGGTTCTTGAGGGACTCATCAAGTCCCAGAATAGAACCTGCGACAGTTGGACCACAGGCACAGGCTCAGTTGGGTGACCACGTTGTAGGGTGATACCTAGAACCTACCACCACAGTACTACTGCACACAGCTAGACATACCAGAGAGACCAGGCAGAGGAGGGACTGAGGGGAGCTCAAAGTGGCTGGGCAGAGAGGAGAAAAATTACAGAGGAGAGGATGGGAAAGGGCAGAGGAGAAGTCCAGAAAACAACTGTGTGTGACACATCTGTGACTAGCTTCGTGTGGTATTCTGGGAGCAGAGGTGGCCATGGATAGGAGGGACCAGTTGTGGTACAACTGAGTATGGGGCTGAGGAGACCAGCCATATGTCACCTCACGCTTACTTACTAGAGCGCCTGCTGGTGAGTAGACACTGAACAAGGCCACGACCCAGCCCCCGAGCTGGCTCGGATGGGAACAGGGGTCAGAGCACAGACAGAGCATAAACCACAATAACAAGGCACCAAATATGATGGTAGGAAGCAAGCTCCTCTAGGGAGGTGGGCCATGGTGGGCGTGCAGGCTTCAGGTCTGCAAAGGAGGGCAGGCTGGCTTCCCGACAGGTGAGAGACCTATGAGGAGGGGGTGAAGGGGAAACACAAGCAGGTGCTCTGGGGAGGGGACCGCTAGGACAAAGGCCCCAGGGTAGCTTGTCTGAGGGGCAGGAAGAGTGGCTGGTGTCAAGAATGATAACCAAGCCAGGCATGGTGGCGCACACCTTGAATCCCAGCACTTGGGAGGCAGGGTAGGAGGACCACTGTGAGTTCAAGGCCAGCCTAGGACTACAGAGTGAGTTCCAGGTCAGCCTGGGCTAGAGTGAGACCCTCCCTCAAAAAATAAAAAACATCCACCAGCTCCAATCAGGAGCCAACTAGGGTTCGGATGAGATTTCTGGGCAAGGTCAGACTGGGGAAGACACCTGCACCAGGTGAGAGGGCCATCGAGTGTGTGGGTGAGGGCTAGGTAGACAGACAGCGGATATTCCAGGGGCTCTATGGGACGCACGGTGCAGGATGAGCAGTGCCTGGTGGTGAAACCGTGTCCGAGTGGGAACAGGGAGGTGTTTGGGCACCGCAAGGACTGGCCAGACGGCCAGGAGCAGAGGCCACCATTGGAGAGAAGACGCTGGGAAGAAGCAAGCACAGGGGAGCTGTCAGTTCAGCTGAGAGGACCTCAGTATTGACAGGTGCATCTGCCACACCCGAGGCTGTGGTCACTGTCTCCTCCAGCTAACCAGGGTGCAATGTCCAAACCTGAAGCCCACTCAGGGACTCCCCTACCGAAAGCCCTTGCTCCCTCTGGTCTCAAGGCCAGACCTCCCGGTCCATGTGTGTGTGGATGGACTTCAGCACACGTGCCAACTATCTCCTTCGAGACACTCCCTTCCAGCCCCTGGTCTCTACTCACTACCAGGCAAGCTGGCCTGCCCTCATTACATGCTGCCCCAGTTTGCTCCTGGAGCAGATGTCACATGACATTCCCGAGAAAGGGCACAGACCCGGCTGTAGAGAGATAGTGCTGTGAGCCTCCTCAGCGCCTCTGAATCCTGGACGCCTTCTATACCAGCTGCTGCTGCTCTTCCTTGGGTGTCCCCACAGCCTTCAATTTCTGGAGGCTCAACTCTCCCTGGGCACAGGACACCCCTGTCCATGGCTCTACTCTAGGACAGAGCTGGGCTGTGGAACACCAGCTCCTGGTCTTGGCCTCTCCCAAGCCCTCCCCTGCAATAGCCAGTGAGTGAACCTGAGGTTGGAAAAGTAGCCCAGAGCCAAGGTCACTTAAGTGTCTATGCCCAAGTCAGGCTAAGCCAGGGAGCCTAGGATGGGAAGACTTACCAGCTTACTGGCAAGGATCCCTCACTACCACACCCCACACTGTCAGGGACAAGCATCTCAGGCTAACCCTCTAGAACTCTGGCTGCCTGACACCCTGCCTAATGGCCTCTCAAGAAAGCCTTGTTCTATATTGAGTCTGAGTCACCAGAAAGGGTAAGCCGGTACCGGCAGTGTCTGCACACAGACCCTCCCCAGGGAGGCACTTAAGCTCCCCAAGGACCAGCACTCAGACTTAATGGAGAGAGACTCGATTATGCCCTAGACCCAATGTTTGTATTCATAGTTGGTAGAACCCCAAGAGGTGATGGGCAGTCCAGCAAGGCAGTGTCCCCAGATACCACACACCCTGACACCCTGAGCATTCCTGCTGTCCTACGTCTGGGATGTGTTCAGCCTCAGGGTGAGAACTGGAAGTGTCTATAGTTCCAGACTTGAAGGTGGCAGCAGGAGTCACAGTTCACAGCAGAGCTCACAGGTGAGCTCTTTCCACCCTATGGGCAGTGCCCCTGGGGCTGCCTGTGCTGACCATGGGCCTGGCCTGCCCCTGGCCCTGCTCCGGAGTCCTCTGTGGAGGCCAAGTGCACCTCCAGTGGTGCGATGACTCAGCATTGCCCACACTCCTCCACCCCAGTTTGTCAGATGCCTTCTGCCTTGGCAGCAGCAAGCCTTTCTACCTGCCAACTCCACCTTGGCACCCAACGACTGCTCTGTGATGACCTGGAGGGGGCCGAGGAGGCCGCTCAGCAGCGGCAGGTCAAGCTCAACAGGCCTTTTCTCACAGAAGGCTGTCGGGCAGAATGGGGAAGGCTCCAGCGTCACAACCACCGTGTCTCAGTATGTAGGGCCTGGCAGAAGCAATGAATGCATGGGGGGGGGGCTTAGGCAGGCATGGGAAGCAGTCCCATTGCCTCTTTCCAGAAAGTGGGCACACCACTACGTCCATAAGTCTCAACCCTTGGAAGGACGAGGGAGGAGGATCATGAGTTCTGGGCCAGGCTGGACGACCCAGTGAGACCCTGTTTCAAGTATGAACTAATGAATGAATGAATGAACACAGAGTCCACTCCCTCACCCCCTGGAACCTCAGGTCCCCTATCAGCTCCCACTGTGGCTCTATTTTAGCAACTCAAGGTCCGGAAAAGCCCATGTCTATGGTCACCCCTGATAACCAGTTTCCTTCCTTCTTAGTAAAGATCCACTCTCCGCTGCCTTGGCGTGCCTGGCTTACTAGAAACGCGCTCTTGGCTTGCAGATGGCCTGCTGCAGGTGCTCTCTCCCACCTGGGTGAAGCAGCCCTCAACAGGGGGCTTATTGGGGGTCTCCTTCCTGTTGCCTGGCTCTGCTGTCACCCCAGCCTGTGCCCTGTGTGAAGAGGGCTCCACAGAAGCCAATACCCCTTGATTGTACCTTTTCTCTCTCCAGCCAGATCTCTATGGTGGCCCTGTTATAGGTGGGAAGCAGAGCCTTGTGTCCTGGAATGATATGGACCAGGGACACATAGTAACAGAAAGGAGGACAGTTGGAGTTGGAGAGATGGCTCAGTAGTTAAGCCACCTGCTTGCAAAGCCTGACGGCCTGGGTTCGATTCCCCAGTACCCATGCAAAGCCAGATGCACAAAGTGGCAGTGGAGTTGACATGCAGTGACAAGAGGCCTTGACGTGCCACTCACTCACTCTCTCCTTGCAAGTGAATAAATTTAAAAATACTTTTAAGAAATAAAGACAGTTCATTAAGAGAGAGTATGGGCCGGCAGCGTGGCGCACACCTGTAGTCCCAGCTGCTCGGAAGGCTGAGGCAGGAGGATCGTCCAGGAGTTTGGGGTTGCAGTGCTCTGACTGGGTGTCCACGCTAAGCTGGGCATCCATATGGTGGTCTCCTGGGAGTGGGGTGCCACCAGGTTGCCTAAGGAGGGGTGGATGGGCTCAGGAGCAGGTTAAAACTCCTGTTTGGGTAGTGAGAGGGCTGAACCAAGACCCGAAAGCCACTCTGCCACCAGCCCTGACCCTTCATAGGTCATTCACACAGCACCTGCCTCCTCCTGCCCGTGCAGAGGTCGTAGCAAGACTTCTGCACGCATGCTCTGCTGTTGCATATAGTCTAGGTGAAGAAGGCTTTTCAGGTCTCTGCTAACTGGGTTCTTTCTATGCTAAACTATGCATGCATGCCCATGTTGATGTGTGTGGCAGTCAGAGGACAACCCTGGGTGTCACCCCTTGCCTTCTACCTTTTTTTAAAAAAAAACATTTTATTTATTTGAGAGAGAGTCAAAGAGAGAGAGAATGGGCACACCAGGGCCTCCAGCCACTGCAAAGGAACTCCAGACACATGTGCCACTTTGTGCATCTGGCTTTACCTGGGTACTAGGGAATCAAACTCGGGTCCTTCTGCTTTCAGGCAAAGGCCTTAACGACTAAGGATTCTCTCCAGCCCCGAACGTCTACCTTTTTTGAAACAAGGTCTCTAGTTCACTGTTGTATTCGCCAGGCTGGCTGGCCTGTGATTCTGGGGATTCTCCTGTCTCTGCCTCCCATCTCCCAAGAGGAGTGCTGGGATTGCAGACACTTGGGTTACTATGTCCAGCTTTCTGTGCATTCTGGGGATTTGAACTCAGGTACTCATGTTTCCACGGCAAGTGCTTTATCCACTGTTCCATCTCCTTGGCCCATATAATATTTAATCTTCTCTTTTTCTTTTGGTTTTCATTCTCGCTCTAGCCCAGGCTGACCTGGAATTCACTCTGTAGTCTCAGGGTGGCCTCGCTCACAGCCATCCTCCTACCTTGGCCTCCGGAGTGCTGAGATTAAAGGTGTGCTCCACCACGCCCGCCTGCATGTTAACCTTCTGTGTGTATACACGTGTGTGCAAAGGTGTGCACCGCACACGTATGTTCAGTGGCTAGAGAAGAGCTTTGGGTGCGCTTCTCTGTTGCTCAACCTTGTACTTCCTTGTGACAGGGTCTCTTCCTCCACCCCAGTAATTCTCGGGTTTCCTCCACAACAGGTGAGGGTCACACCCACCTTTATATGTGGGAGAATCAAACCCGAGAGGTCTCGGCCCCTCACGCTTAATTGGCAAGTGCTCTCAACTGCTGAGGGATCCTCCAGCCCTCCTGTGTTGACCTTGATGTTTCTCTCACCACATCCTTATTCTGCCAAAGTCTTCTTCCATGTGTGTCACTAGATGGTCTGTCTGATCACAGTCCTTGTAGACTCTTTATGAACATGTGTTCTTGAATAATGAGGGAGTGACTGCCTCAGGGAAGCCAGGCACGCTGGGGTCCAAGCTGGTGATTTGCTGGGCTCCCATGTCTACAGTGTGCCTCTTTGGAGGTGCTTGAGGAGCCTGCACCAGAGGCTGGTGGGGAGACAGACACTTGGGAAGACAGCTGCAGCTCCACCCCACACCTGTTTGCTCCTGCTGCGAGTGCACCTGCTATGCCTGCGTACACCTAAGAGAAGGCCTGGGTGGTAGCCATGACTTTGTAAACATAGAAACCAAGGTTTAAGGTGCTTTCTGTCGTCTCTTCCTCTAGTACCCTCACACTGCAGCCTAACCAACCCAGCAGCATCCGGGTATCACCTTATGTTATTGACTCAATGCTTTTCTCTAAGTGCAACTGTCATCCTCTTTTTCTTCTTTTGTTTCACTTATTTTTTTTTTTACTAACTGCATACTTTATTTTTATCTATGAGAGAGAGAGGGAGAGGGAGAGGGAGAGGGAGAGAGAGAGAGAGAGAGAGAGAGAGAGAGAGAGAGAGAGAGAGAGAGAGAGAGAGAGAGAGAGAGAGAGAGAACGAGAACCAAGGACTCCTGCCGCTGCAAACAAACTCCAGACACATGAGCCACTTTGTGCATCTAGTTTTATGTGGGTACTGGGGAATCGAACCCAGGCCGGCAGGTTTTGCAAGCAAGCGCTTTTAACTGCTAAACCATCTCTTGATCCCCTTAACTTTATACTTGTAGAGAACTTCACATCCCAACTTTAAGTGGAAAGTCAGAGTTACTTGAAATATACAACTGCTTTTACTGCCTGCCAGGGACTGGGACCTGCACAGGGCAAGGTGAGGCGAGGCTATTTGCTGTTTAACAACAGGGATCAGGCCCTGGTGGAGAGTGAAAGCCAGGCTAGTTCCAAACTGGGATTTGCTTCTGGAAGGAAAAGGGTTGAGAGAAAGAAAAAGCAAAGTATTACCTCCGTTCCAAGAAGGACCGACACAAGACCTATGGTCTGGGGCCACCGAACACCCTGCTCTGAGAAGCTGAGCTCTGGGTGCACAGTCTTCTAGGGATGCAGAGGAGACTTGGGCCCAGAGGACTCTCTGCTGGGACACCCAGGGGATAGGGCTCTTGGAATGTGGTGTCATCACTGTACCCCTTGCCTCACCCAGAGGCTAACTCTCACCTCGGAAAAGTGGGTCATCCCACTTTCCTCTGCTCATCTGCACTCGCCGGTGTAGCTCAGCTCGGCATCTGAGGTGACTGCACGCATGTGCCCAGGCTCGAGGCTCTCCTTGCTCAGATTTGTGTGGATCAGCCATCAACAAACTCTCTATAGCTCAGCACTGTGCCCTTTCAGACTTGAGCCCCAATCTGTGTGGCCCTCCCTGCCCCAAGCAGGGGACGCAAGGGGGACAAACTGAATCTCCATCTCAGGGAGCTCATCTTCTGGGGAGGGAGACCACAAGTTGGTAAGACAGCCAGACCATTCCTGACTCGGACCAGGACCAGTGCTGTGCAGGGAGGGATGGCTGGGAATACAAAGGGTCGGGCACCCCCTAAGGTGACCCCACAGGTATCAGGAAGGGGCTGGCGGCAGAGGTGAGGTGCCAGGCCTGGGAGCAGGCCCCTGAAAGCTGGGGGTTGGGGGGGGCTAGAGGCACTCACATCTGGGCTAGGTGGCTGTTGTGGGTGCTCTGAATGTCCCTGGACAGGGCTGTGCTGGAGAGGATCCCCCAGGGACACCACAGGTGCTGCCCATGTTCCTGGAGCAATCATTGCCCTGGATTGACAACTGCAGATCACTCCTTCTGTATGTCACAGTATGAGATGCCACCTGGTCACTTGTTGGGAAGGTTGAGCTCAGAGCCAGTGTGTGCTTAAGTAAAGGGAGTTGGTTTATGTGTACCCACTCTCGCCTGGTAGGTGGGGACACACATTCCTTGTCTTTCTAGCTTTGATATCTGACTTCAACAGGGGCTGTTCAGTGTCTGAGTCCTGGGGTAAGGGGCAGCAGGGTGGCACACCCCTCCAAGCCCCTACCCAGCACTGAGTGGCATTAGTGAGTGTACAGGGCATTTGTGGAAACTGCATTCTGCCCCTCCCCCAGTACCTCTTTATCGCCCAGTGTGACTGTCTTCAGGAAGGATCTGATGGTTAATTTGGGCTTTTGATACAATACATATTTTGGGACCAAAAAGCCACATCTTCCCAAGGAGATAAAAACCTCAGTTTGCCTTGATGGCCAGTGACATTGCATAAAGACAAGCCACTCTCCCAGGAACTGCTCAACCCCACCCCTTCCTTCCTGTCATCCCCACAAAGATCCAGGCTTTGCCTCCCTCCCTTCATGACCACAGGGTCCCGTTCTATCTCCCCTGGCTGAAAAAAAAAAAGTCCTCTTTTGAAAAAGATCCAGGGATAACCTCGGTTCCCCTAAGCCTAATGCACTCAGTGTGGACTCCCCCCTTGTGACCCTGAACCAAGAGTAGTGTGAGGCTGGCCTAGTGGAAAGGCTAGACCTCCCCTCAGGAAGAGAGGGCAAACTGGCCCTTCCCTGGCCTTAGTGCTGCTGGCTCCTTCTAAGATGCCCTCCCTGACTGCTCTGTGGGTGGGGTGGTCCCACGCTCCCCAGGGGGTCCACAGTGTGGGCTGGTCTGGGCTCTGCCCCATTCCAGTTTTACTTCCTTCGAAGCAGGTGCTCTGTGAAAGATTCACAGAACAGATGGATGGGAAGATGGGCCGACACCCAAAATGTTTGTACAGAGCTCAGAGCTTCCCAGCACGCCCTTCGAAGTCATTACCTAACATGACCTCTCTCAGGAGCCTGTGGTGGAGGGGTCATAGCGCAGCTCACATTCTGCTGGCCCAGGGATGGTTCCTGGGGGTCCTTACAGACCCGTGGTGGATTCTGGGACCCAGTTCTATTGGGATGCCAGGAATCTGCTGTCTGCCTCCATGCACTGTCCTCCCCCAGGCCTCTACAGAGGTTCTCATCTGCTCTTCCCAATCAGGCCAGCTCATCAAAGCCCCAGACACAAGTTTCCAGTTCCTACTCCAGAACGGGGCAAGAGTTCTCCTCAACCCTCCTTTCTCTCTTCAGTCCTCAGAGCCCCAGCTCTAGGAACTTCTTGTCTGCTCCCTGCTCCATCCAACCTGACCTATATTCTCTCCCCATGGCCCCTAAGTCGTCGCCCATGCCTCTCCCCTTGACCTTCACCTCACAGCATCTCTTCCTGGACGCTAAGCCCTCACCCCATATGCTCTCCTTTGGGTCCCCAGGCCCTCACCCCACCTCCTCTCTTCCTAGCCCCTCCCTACCACATACTCTCTGGTCCTCACCTTGTCCCTCCTCTCTGTCTGTTCAACGTACACATCTCCTTCTGTCCTGCAGGTACCTGGACCTTCATCTCACCTCTCTATGGAGTTGGAAACCCCATAGTCTCCTTCCCTTCAGGGGCCTGGCAACTTCAAAGACCACTTAGACCTCTTTAGTCCTACATAAAGGGGCTTCCAGGCTGTTCTGTCCTGGGAGCTCCGCTGTATCAACAAGCAGCCCTCTCCTAATCTTGGCCTCTGTGACTGTAGTTAGGTCTTTCCAAGTAGAATGACGTGCCCTATGCAAAAATACAAAAACTCACAAGAAAAAAAAACCACAAGAAAAAAAAATCAGCCTTTAATGTAACAAACATTATTACCGACGTATTTCTAATACCTATGAAATGACCAAACACTGCCATTAAAGGTGGGGCTTCCTGGCTGGCTACTCTACCCCAAAGTGGGTTACAGCCAAGAGGCCTGAGAAACGATGGCAGACACTTTAAAAGCTTCCTTTTTAACTTAAAACGGATCCTCATCCGTTCCCATATGGTGTAGAGAGCCCGAGATCTTTTCCTGGAGTACCAGTTCACAAGCTCTCTCCCCGGAAGCACCAGCGCTGTCCTTGCTTAACCACAGCACACCTTGTGTGACACCCAGTTTCCTTTCTCTGACACCAGTGGGGCGAGAAGGTAACAATTCAAACCCTAAAAGGTTATCACTCCCTCTCCATAAACTTGTAATTGTCTTATCCGCACCACATAAAACCACAGCCGGCTTTGGAGGCTTTGCAAGCACCCGCTGTGATTTCCGCTGACGCCCCTTGATGTTCGTTTTCCATCAGTTCATGTAATATTCAAAGGCATAATTATGATAAGGACAAGTGGTGTAAACAGGCTTGGGACAAACAGCTGACTCATAGGGGTGTGAGCATCCGTGCTCTGGGGTGCTCTGTCCTGGGTTCTCGGGCCGCCATGGGTACAGGCCAACGTGCTTTACAGGGAGAGTGGATGACGGAGGGGAAGAAGGGTTTCTGCTCAGCAGCTTTCTGTAAGGTCTGCAAATGATTTTGCATTTATCATAAAACTTCCTACAAATGTTGGGGGAAAATGACAGCATGATAACACTGATTTGAGCTTAGGGACCTATGGCTGTGGTTAATTACAGCCACTCAGGTCAGGCTACTGGCTTCGCTTCTCCAAGTCGCCCCCATAACCTTCGTGACCTGCAAAGTGGCAGGGGGTCTCCCCTTATGATCAGCCCCTCTCCCCTTCTTCACCTCTTCCAAGTTTCCTCTGCTTATTTTAAAACTAGTGCCCAAGTGGGTGTTAGGAACAGGGGTTAGTCTACACAGTGTTGCTCCCCCTTTATCCCCCACCCCCAGTCCTTAACCTAACCAATGGCTCTGTCACGGTTAGGCAGGTCACAGCCCACTAGTGTCCCTCTGCTTACGAAAGGTGACATGAGACTCTCAGAGAGGTCCTTTTCTGGGTCCCTGTGTGTCTTAGCCCTGGACATATGCAGTCTTCTGGCCCACGGCCATGGGCTGACCAGACGAGAGGTGAGAACTTCCCCAGAGGAGTACTGAGTCAGGAGGAAACTGGGCCAGGACTAAGAAAACAGACGAAAGTAGACAGATCCTACCTATGGGGGGGGGGGAGGAAGGAGAGCCAAGAGAGGGCCCCATCGAAACCCAAGTCAAAGGGCTGCTTGCTGCCTAGGGGAGCCGGGTCATGGGGTGCTGACTCAATCAGGCCCCTGGGTGGGGTTGGAGAATCTGATGTCACCATACTGGATCTCTGTAGCTTCCTGACCCTGCTTCTGAGGAAGCCCTCCATCCCTCAGCTGTCTAGAGGAGTTCCCCAGGCCTGGCTTCTGCCCGGACCTTCTCTGTACATCTTGTCAAGGCCTGAGGTCCTTCTGGAGTGAGCAGCCTGGGGCCTTTAACTGATCATTCTCTTGGTGACAGGTCACTCCTGGGAGTGTCCTGAGCTGATAGCTGCCCCCAAGCTGATCTTGATCAGGTCCTCAAGAAGAGACTGAGTAACTGACTATGAAGCCTGTTCCAACCAGACCCTCTTCTTTTATAAAATATTTTATTTATCAGAAAGAGAGAATGTGAGTGGGTATGCCAGGGCTTCCTACTGCCACAAATGAACTCCAGGTTCAGGGTCACTTTGTGTATCTGACTTTACATGAGTACGGGGAAGGAAACCCAAGTCATCAGGATTTGCAAGCAACTGCCTTTAACTGCTGCGCCATCTCTCCAGCCCCCAGGCCTTCTTCTTGACCACAGTAGTCCCCTGCGCCCCCTGCATCCCTCCACCAAGGGCCAAGAGCGCCTGGTAGAAGCATGGTAGTGTGTGTCTCTCCCATGCTTGAAGTCTTTCCTTTGCCATTTTAGGTTAGAGCCAAGGTCATGGTCTGTCCAGAGCCCCAGGGCTCTGTGATAGCCTACTCTCTGCCTGCCTCCCACACATGGGCCCCTGACTGTCTTCCCTGCGGATCTCTGGCACACAAGGCTCCCTCTCAACTCAGGGCATTTGGATCCACCTGGAAGTCTGGGAAAGTTTTTGTCTACCACAATGTCCCATCCAGTGGTTCAAATGCTTCATCCTTACCTATCCTATTTACAACTGAAAACACCACCCTATACCTGTGCCACACACCTGTACTATCTTACCCTATAGCCCTAGTCCAGGCTAACCTGGAATTCACTGTGTAGTCTCAGGGTGGCCTCGAACTCACGGAGATCCTACTACCTCTGCCCTCCGAGTGTTGGGATTAAAGGTGTGTGCCACCATGCCCAATCCTTTCTATTTCTTAAACATTTATTTACTTATTAGAGAGAGAGACAGAGAAAGAGAGAAAGAGAGAGAGAGAGAATGAATATAGGTCACCAGGGCCTACCACTGCAAACGAATTCCAGACACATGAGCCACTTTGTGCATCTGGCTTTATGTGGGTACTGCAGAATCGAACCCAGGCCATCAGGTTTTTGCAAGGAAGTGCCTATAACCACTGAGTAACCTCTCCAGCCCAGCCTTGTCACTTTCTATGTGTCACTTAGATAGGTCACTTAGGGTAGGTACTATCCCCTCCTCCACTGGGCACAGCACAGGGGCAACTGGTCTCTCTGCTCACTGGCCTGTCCCACATGCCTATGAGGACCTGGTACCAAGTAAATGCTAATAAAGCAATTCCAACCCCTTGGAGTGACTGAGCCGAGAGATTGTTTAGCAAGGAGAGCTGGGGACATCAGGACAACATTCTAGAAAGTCCCTTGGAGGACTATGGAGGAACATACTAGATGAGTTAGCATGAGTTAGCTCCTCCAGCCTAGGCACTGGGATGTCCCCTCCTCCTGTAAATCCTTCTGAGCTGAGTTTCTGTTGCTGGCACAGAAAGCGTGTCCCACCTTGCATACATAACATGCTGCCCCTCAACCCCCTTATAGGTCTGGTTCTCCCATAGTTCCTAAGGGACTGACAGAGCCAAGCCCTGCAGGCTAAGAGCCAGGAGCTGCAGTCCACCCTGCCCCAGAACACACCCAGAGGCTAAGTTGGGGAGGGTGAGCTCAGCTAGGAACCTCAGGAGCTGGGGCCAGGGATGAAGGTGTTGATATGGCCAGGAGGCTTCCTGGAGGAGGTGAGCGGAATTAGGACAAGAGTGGTCCCGCCTCTGTACAATTCCAGCCACCGGGCAGAGCAAGGCTGGGGATGTGCGTGTGCGTGAGTGGTGTTATCACAGAGGAAATCGATGCTTGGCATTGGTCCAGTGTTTAAGGGAAATGAATAGATTTTGGCTGAGGACACAGAGAGTTTGATTAATCAGAAATTGGATAATAGAGGCAACACTCTAATTATTTTTCTTCCCAGCATTTATCAAGAAATATGTTTGCCCAGCATATCAGAGGTAATGGAGTGGGTGAGGGGGGCAATCATTCTGTAGGGACTGCCTGGCTTGGGGACCAGCCACCCACACTCATACACATACAGGGATGGATGTCAGAATCCAGTCCATAGGCCATGGGAAGCAAGAGCGGTGTGTGGAGCAGGCTGGAAGCCCAACGTAGCTGGGGCAGCCGAGGCCAGAGAATTCATGCCACGCAGAGCAGGGCAGGCTATCAGTTAGCACAAGCCCTTCTCTTCGTGTAGGCTAATGCTTCCCTGGCCCAGTGCGCATCCTTTCTGCCCAGCCTTGCTCACTCAACCCTAGCATGGGCGGGGGCAGGGGGGACATGACAGAGCAGACACCACCTGGTCAGGTCTGGCTGCATCTCCCAATGGGGACCCATGGCCTGTCATTGAGAGAGTGGCAGAACAATCTAGAACAAGGATTACAACTGTCCAAGCTTCACCAAGGAACATCTTTAGAAGGCCTGTCTCCGCAGCTCACTCATCTTCTTCCCTGGTGGTCCATTCCACAGCTAAGGTCAAGCAGGAGTACGGGGCTCCTCCCAGGACACAGCCTCGAAGACTCACACACCTTGTTCCTCTCTGGTCACACTGTTCCCTCCTGCTGCCTTGGCCCTCCCTACTCTAGTAACACCTAGGGCTGAAACCACACTGGTGATATGACCTAGCATCCTGCTCTGGTCATCTCAGGGCTCCAAGCTGGAGTATGGCTCAGCCTGAGATGTACGCCCAGGCTAAGTGGCCTCACTCATCCACTAGCTTGCTCACCACGAATTCATTCGATCACTCCTTCAGTCATTCACTCTGTACAGAGAGAGGTTGTCATGGGCCAAGGAGGGGACAAAACATCAGCTGAGCTAAAGAGACAAGCAATAAACAATGGCTCAGCTGTTCTGGAGACTCCAGATGCCAGCTAGGGGAACTGTGAGGAGGGAGTTGGGGGGATTCAAAGTCTTGTTCTCAAGGAAGATGGGGAGGAACTGAAGCTGCCAGGCAAGAAGAGACAGGTCACAGTCTGTGCGACTGGCTCGCTGTTGGCTGTTCCCTCACAGCCAGGCCTACTGGACGTGCCATAGACAGCGTTAATCAACCCTAACACCTGACACACCCATTCCCTCTCTCTGCTTGCAAATGAAGAAATAAAAAATATTTTAAAAAATAAAGACAGATGAAGCCAGGCGTGGTGGCGCACGCCTTTAATCCCAGCACTCGGGAGGCAGAGGTAGGAGGATCACCATGAGTTCAAGGCCACCCAGAGACTACATAGTGAATTCCAGGTCAGCCTGGGCTAGAGGGAGACCCTATCTCGAAAAACCAAAAAAATAAATAAATAAAAAAATGGCACCCATCAGTAACAACACACTTGGGCCAGGAAGACCGGGATGAGTACTAAGATATACAGGATCCCTTGCCACAAGGACTAATACAGACAGCCCACGAAGGAGGATATACAACTGATCAGGGATGGGGAGGGGGAGAATTGGGGAAGTCGGGATAACAACGCATGGTTTGCCCACTAAATAATGTAACTCATTATGGACAATAAATATATATTAAAAAATAATAAAAAAAATAAAGACAGATGAATCAAGACCCACAGAGTAAGGACTCACCAATGTCATCTTTATAGGCAGACCTTTGGACTTCAACCCTGCTCTGAGCTACCCTACTCCTCACTCCTAGGTTACGGAATCCATCTGGAAAGGCCACTTAACTGTCACCATCAGGTTACTTTTACTTCCATCGGGGTCTTGTTTCATCATCTTGGGACAGTTTCTCATGGATGTGCCTCTGCACATCATCCTCCCTCCTACCCCGTGACTGATCAAGGTCCCACTGAGGCACGAGACATGTCACTGAGGGGCCAGGTGTAAGAAGCCAGGTGTGGTCCTTTAAGGAGGATCTCCTAGAGTTTGAGTCCAGCCTGGGGCTACAGAACGAGTTCCCAGGTCAGCCTGGGCTAGGTGAGACCATACCTCAAAAACAAAAAACAGGCAATTACCTGCCTCTGCTGAGAGTGAACCATGACAGGGCCCGATGGGGCCCAGCTAGTGGTGTCCACCTATGGGTGGCTTTTGCCAGGTAGTCAGACCCAAGATAAAAAGACACACCTCTAAGGAGGAGAGGGTGGAGCACAGTCGTGGGCTCTCCACACCAGCAAGCACGCGTGAGAAAGGGACTCAACTGTATACTTTGAAGCCAGTGGACATGTCCGAGCTTCTTTCCCCCACAGAAACTTCTGGGCATCATGACCTCAGAGATGAACATGGCAATGCCCTTGCCTCACAGATCTTGCAGTCAGGCCCAGAAGGCAACAAAGAAACACAAGGAAATAAACTAAAGAGTAGGTCCGGGTGTAGCAGGTGCCCAGGGGGAAAAGGAAAGAAACGGGAAGGGGCCGAGAAGCATGATAAGAAGCTATCACAGATGGCGGGACGAGCCTCTGTGAACATCTGGATCAGAGGATGTGGAAACCTCCATGCATGGCCCTAAAGTGACAGAGGCTTTGAGACCCATTGGTGGCCCATGCAGAAATCTGGCCTTCCATGCTGAGACAGAGAGACACCCAACAGCAGCGGGAAGTACTTTTAGACAGAATCCAAGGAAATAGAACAATGTTGGGGAGGAGGCTAGCGTCCAGGCTGTCTCCACCGAGTGCCCAGCCTGGCAGCCCGCCCTCAGTTCCCAGCAGAGGAGGAGAGTTAGCACCCAAGGGTCTTCCCTTTAAAATCAAGGAAACTGAGGTCCAAAGAGTTGACCTACAAATCCCAGGGTATGAGGCTATAAGCCTTAGTCAAGCCCAATGCCTGATGGAGCTGGGAGCAGCTCCCCCCCAGCTCCAGCTCTGTAGGTCTAGCCAGGTCTCCTCTACTGTCAATCCCATCACCAACTGGAGGACAGAGCCAGGATGCAGATGAGTAACGTAGGCCAAATCAGGCAATGGAGAGCCCTCAGGTTGCTGAACACTTTCCCCAAGCCTGGCTTTTTAGCTGAGTGGTTGCCAGGGCCCACTGAGGCACTGAGGAGAGCCCATCCACCTATCCAGTTTCATCCTCCTCAACTAAAACTGAGATGAAAATAGACCTTGGTTATGAGGGGATTAGGAACATCTCCTGCCCCCCCCCACCTCCGGAAGGTATTAAGCTGTGCAATCCAGGGCAGACCCAGTGGGTACTTCTTGGGAATGCCTATATCTGGGCTCTAGGGAAATGTACACATCAGTTCACACCCCTTCACCCCAATACATGTGCCTCCAGGACTCACAGAGGCAACATCTCTGAGGGGGTCATGGCAAAGATTAGGTCCACCTAGGTCCCCTGCCCTGATAGATCTCTATTCCTGGAGCAGAGGTCGTCCTCTGGAAGGCTTGCTCTGACCATAACCCCGCCCCCCCCCCCAGCACATCCATGGCCACAAGAGACCCGGCTCAGCCCTGGGACAGGGCATGTTTCTCATTAATGCTTCTAGAAAGAACAGTGGGCTTGACACCGTAAGGCTCCTCCCTGCACTGTGGCTTTTAACAGTCTGGCTTCTTAGTACTCTGATGGACCCTCCAGGGATGTCTATAAAAGAGAGGTAGACCTTAATTTAGAAGCGAATAACTCAAAATTCTGTGAGGCAGCGAGCTCCCTTGGAAAAGAGATCAATTCATGGAAGCCATTGTGTGAAGCTGCCGGGTGTGCTTGCCCAGCGATCTGACGTGGCAGGGCTTTAAGATGTGTCTCCTGCTACCTGCTGCCTGAGGGGCTGCTGGCCATTGGGGGTCCACATGGAGAGGGAGAAGTGATCATTCACAGTAGACTTTGCCTTTGGGCTCCCTGACCAAGAGATCAGAGTCTCATAGGATGGGTTTGACTGATCCTCCCCCGACACACACACACACACCTGAGGGCCCACAGCTCACCTGCCCACCCAGGGAAGGAAGCATAGAGAAGGAGGGCAGCAGGCATACTGTGGTCATCACTTGCCAGTCCTTTCCCTGCCCACCACTGCTGGTCTCATGACAGCACACAGGACCCTTGGCAGGCCAAACGCTCTACTGTTGCTGACTTGAACTGCTTAGTAGTTTCTTTTAAAAAAATATTTATTTACTTGTAAGGAGAAAAAGAGAGATAATGAATCAACGTGCACATCAGGGCCTCCAGCCACTGCAAATGAACTCCTGATGCATGCACCACTTTGTACATCTGGGCTTTACGTGGGTGCTGGGGAATTGAACCCCGGTTATTAGGTCTTGCAGGCAAGTGTCTTAACCACTGCTAAGCCATCTCTCCAGCCCTGTTTACTAATTTCTTACCAAGGCCCCAGAAATTGTGCTGCCAGAGTGACCTATGTTACTCAGCAACCCCCCCCCAGGTGGCCATGACTGCTGAGATGTTTGACTTAGGGGACCTACCCTCTAGCCTCCAGTGGCCACCATGATGGTGCTCCCTCACTGGCTTACTAACTCTCAGATTCCACCCGCTCTAGGTCCTCAGTGACCTCAACAGGTCCTCAGCTTCCCATCTACCTGGATGCCAAGGTCGCCAGGTTGATCCCTCTGCTTGCTCTTCCTCTGATGATGACAGGGCCAATGTCCACCAGAGGTCAGACTCAACCTGTCATGAGAGTCCCTGCCTCTCATGGGGGAGTTTTTGCAGTGCCAGGTCTTTCCTTCCATTGGCTCTGATGAAAACCCCTCAGTTGCCATTCTTGGAAGTAAATCTCCCAACCTGACCCTTCTCATCGCTTCGATGGCCTCCACCTCACAGGGTCAGCAGCCCCTCACCCAAACTGTTGCCTGGCCCCAAGTTCCTTCAGGGTCTCACCCCAGCCTAAATAATTAGTTATAATATTCTTCTTTTGTAGGGGCTAGGGATGGAGCCCAGGGTTCACCCCTACTTGGCAAGGACTCTCCCACTGAGCTACATACCCATCCAGCAAACCTCTTTTAAAGGACTGGGTTAGTTCCAGTCCCCACTCTGTCCTAAACCTGCTCAGGTCACCCACTCACTGGGGTATGTGAGCTCTGCCTGACCTGGCCCTAAAATCCCACCCACACCCCTGTACTCGGGTTCCTTCCTTCCTTTATTTTTTGTTTCAAGGTAGGGCCTCACTGTAGCCCACGCTGACCTGGGATTCACTCTGTAGTCCCAGGCTGGCCTCAAACTCACAGTGATCCTCCTACCTCTGCCTCCTGAGTGCTGGGATTAAAGGCATGTGCCACCACGCCTGGCTTCCTTTATTCATTCATTTTATTTTTTTAATTTTGGAGACAAGTTCTTGCTATACAGCTCAGGCTAGCCTTGAACTCCCAATCCTCTCACCTCCACGTCTCTAGTGCTGGGATTCTAGGCCTATGCCCCCACACCCAGCTCCACCACCTGACCTTCTAGGGAGGCTCCCAGCAGCTGGATTGTGTCCACTCAGTGACCTTGCACCTGCTGTCCCTCTCCTGCTACGCTCTCTCTCCCTGGTCACCCCAAGCTTTCCCTGGCTCAGCACCAAGCCCCACCCCCCAGTGCTGCCTCCCCCACCCCGTGTCGTCAGCACTCTACACTAGCGCGTAACCACACAGGCGTTGCTGTACTGCTGTGAATGGACGATGTCACCGTCACAGCCCTGTTCCTGTCCAAGGGGAGGTCGCCAGCATCATTAGAACATGCCAGCTTTTCCCCAGGAAGCTCCTCCCCTACCAATGTGGACACGTTCAACAGGAGGGCTGAGGCAGGGACCAGATGGGGCATTCCTGGCTCTAACTCCATAACACCTGATGCCTACTGTGGAGTTCTTGTCTCATCAGCCTGGGTGCTCTTGGGCTCCTCCCAGGCTGCACAGAGATGATGTGAACTCTGATGACAATTTCTCCCTGGAGCTGACCTTTGGCCTCTGCCCCGATGCTTCTGTCTGCTTCCCTTCAAGTTCCTACAAAATGACAGGACTCAAAGGCCGCCCAGGCTTGGCTATCTATGGTTTCCTTCCTGGAGACTTGGGAAGAGCAGTGGGCCATCTGCCTCCTCCAGACTTCCCATGGGCCAGCTGTGGTCAACAGCAGTAACCACACAGTGGACTAGGTCTTCCGAGTCTAGTATGGGATGGTTAAAGCATGCCTTGTCCTTGACCACTGAGAGAGGCCACCTCTGCCAGCAGCCTCAATATCCAATTATTCAGATACTTCTAGACTCACCCCAGGATCTTCTGAGGAGCAGACTCGGGCTTTTCCTTCTGGGGACCAAAAGGTCTGAGAGGCTGGGGACAGAGAAGGGACCTCTCTATGTCCCAAATCTTAAGTCCCATGGCAGGCTACTGGAATGAGCCGGAGGCATAGACCACATACCCCATGAGGGCAGACAGGTTCCCAATATAGTAACGTGGGCCTCAGTTAATTCAGTATGTGTGTCTGTCTATCTGTCTGTCTTTGAGGGTGGCACACTACCAAGATAAGTACCAACAGCCCCTCTCTTGGAGAAAGGGTGCAGATCTAGGCCAGAAGGTGCCAGCGGGGAGGAACTATGTCTACTCACTGTCTCGGGAAGTCGGCATCTGTTTGAGGGTCAAGGAGGGAGAGTGTTATGCCAAATGCCCACATCTCCTCATGTTTAGAGGGGGCACACTGCTTCATCCAAGTTTGGCCTAGACCTCTGTACCCTTACCGATCCCTTGGCGGACACTCCTAGGCAACTGCAGTTACTGCTTTCAAACATCTACAGCCCAAAGGAACAGAGTCACCAGCTAAGCACTGTCCCCAAAGCAGACGACTCCATCTTGGCTAAGAAGGGGGCAGAATAGGTTAGTTTCCCAAATGCCTGGATGTGGTCAAAAACAAGGGACCTGCAAGGGCAGCCCAGGCTCCCAGGAGCCCTGTCTGATCTTTACAGTTGTCTCAAGACTATTCCAGTTCAGAGGGGTCACAAAAACCGCTCCCCTTTACAAACGACTAGACTGTGGTCTGTTTCCACTGACATTCCTCAGTCCCGTGGAGCCTCTCATCTGCCCTCCTCCCACACCTCTGACTCCTTCCCAAGCACACCTGTGCTCCCACCACACCCAAGCTGTCCGCACACATCTCCGTCCATTCTCTCCTCTCTGCTCATATTGGCCAATCCAACTGTGCCCTGTCCTTCAAGCTCCAGTTCAAATGTCACATTGCCCACAGCAGGTCTGACCCAAGCCCCCTACACCACAGTGGCACAACCCTATCTCTCCCCTGTGGGGAGGTGAATCAATCCTGGGAGGAAAGGCCCAGCCCACTCCCACCCTTCCACCTCAGCACCAGGCCCTGGGGGAATCAGCACTCAGTAAATGTTTGCTTAATTGAATTTGGTCAAGCAGCTTCCTTTAGACAGGGACCAGGTCAGGAGGACTAGATCCCTAGGGCAGGAAAACCACTTGGAAGGAAAAGAGTCAGTCAGGGGTTCAGCACCTCCCCAACTCATACCCCCCCAAAACCAGGATGGTCCTTCCACCCTGAGACTCTGACTTTAGGGAACCTTACTCTCACTTGGCACCACCTCCCCATCCTCCACACTGTAACAGGATCCCCAATTCTCAGCCTAGGCAGATTCTAGCCATCCCCCCCCCCCTTCCAGACAGGCTCAGCACCTACCTAAAGCCAGAAGCCCCTGGAATCCACTGCAGGATATCACAGAGGCCCTCACACCCCGTCCCCAAACATCCCACCTCCTTTTAAGGCCAAAAAATAATAATAATAATAATAATAATAGACTGAGTCAGGAACACATTACAATCGCAGCAGATCGATACTCATCTCTGGCTCTAAATGCCGGCAAGGAACCAGCTCCCTTGCAGGAGCGATGATCCACGACTGCGAGCTGTCTGACCCGGGGCCTCCAGGCCCGCTCTTCCCGTTTTGCCAAGGCCAAGCTCCCGCGCTCCTGCCTGCCACCTGCGGTCGGTCGGTCGCCTCCACCCCTAGACCCCCATCCCCACCCCCACCCCGGGTGACAGACCCCCACCAGGCGCCACTCTCGCAGGTCTCCCGCTCAGGCTCCGCATCCCCCAAAGCCGGCCTGGGCGCACGGCGGCACCGCATCTTCCATCCCTTGGACACCCCATATCCATCCCGGGCTCCCCCCCACACACACCCTGGCTCAATCTCCCGGGCCTGCAGCCCCCGGGCCGGCGTTTCACCCTCTCTCCCAGCACCTGTCTGGGCCGCAGACGCGTCCCTTCACCTCTTCCCTAGCCACTGCCCACCTCGCAGACAACCAACCCCGCCCTCGCCGCTCCTCAACGCCTGGCCAGACATCCCTCCAGCCTCTGCATCCCCAAACCCCAGACGGTCTGATCCCGGATCCTGAGCACACAAAGCCCCCCTCCCTTCGGGGCCCCGGCTGGGGGTGGGGTGGACCGCGCCCCCCCCTCCCCAACACACACACTCCGGGGATCCAGGGTCCCCGGGTCCGCTCACCGCACTCACCTCCGCGGGGCGCGGCTCCGGCGCGCGTCGGTCGAGCTGCAGGCACCAAGCGCCGGCTGGGGCGGCGGGTGGACGGCGGCGGCGCCGCGGCTCCCGAAAGCGAGACGCGGACGGGCTGCGCCCGCGCGCGCGGGGGGACGTGACCGGTTCGCGGGCGGCGCGCACCGCTCTCTCTCTCTCTCTCTCTCTCTCTCTCTCTCTCTCTCTCTCCCTCTCTCTCTCCTCCCCGGGGCCTGGCTTCCCTCCGCCGCCCTCCCGCGCGCCCGCCCGCCCCGCACCGCGCCGCGCCGCGCCGCGCACAGCAGCGCAGCGCAGCCGCCGGCAGGAGGCGGAGCTGGAGGAGCGCAGCCCCGTTGTCACGACAACCGCGGGCGGGGACGTGTCGCCGGCTCTCCCCGGTACCACCCGCCTGCAGCCCCGGCTGGCCACTGGTCACCCGGAGGCCGATGGACGCGCCGACAGTCCAATGGTGACGGACAGGGGCGGAGCCCGCCACTCCCGCGTGCGTGCGCGCAGCTGGCTCCGGCGACCCTGACATTGCACTTGCGCCCAGGCTCGACCCAAGCCAGCAAGGGAGACCCAGCCTTGGGGCAGACACCGCCTAGGAGACCCCTCTCCTGCACCTGGGCTGCTCACGACCCCCGCCCCTCTCTCCTCTTCCTCCTTCCCAGTTGGGGTTCGAACTCAGCCCTGGCCCTCTTGAATTGTTCCTCCTCCCCCCTTCCTTCTTTCCTTCCTTCCTTCCTTCCTTCCTTCCTTCCTTCCTTCCTT
>PVHP010007718.1:0-55715 GCA_004024765.1 Zapus hudsonius | reverse complement strand
TAGTGCTTGAAGTTCTAGCCCAAGCTATAAGACAAGAGAACACCATTAAAGGGATACAAATCGGAGAGGAAGAAGTCAAACTATCCCTCTTTGCAGATGACATGATCTTATATATATCAGATCCAAAGAAGAGTATTAGTAATCTCCTGAAGGTGATCAATGCCTTCAGCAGAGTGGCAGGATACAAAATTAACACACAAAAATCAGTAGCCTTTCTATATACAGAAGACAAACATTCGGAAAAATACATCAGAGAAACTTCCCCGTTCTCTATATCCTCAAATAAAATAAAATAACTGGGAATACCACTAACCAAGGTAGTGAAAGACTTATATAAGGAAAATATTGAAACACTCAAGAGGGAAATAGAGGCAGATATGATGAGATGGAAAGACATTCCCTGCTCATGGATAGGGAGAATCAATATAGTAAAAATGGCAATCCTGCCAAAAGCAATCTACAAATTCAATGTAATGCCAATAAAAATCCCAACCGCCTTCTTCACAGACATTGAAAAAATAATCTCAAAAAATTTTTGGAAGGGTAAGAGATCTCAAATAGCTAAAACTATTCTGAGCAAAAAAAATTACTCAGGACGTATAACCATACATGACTTTAAAACATACTACAAAGCCGTAGTAACTAAAATAGCATGGTATTAGCAGAAAAACAGTCTAACCAGTGGAATGGACTCGAAGACCCAGCCTTTAATGCAAATCACTTCAGCTTCTTAATCTTTGACAAGGCTGCCAACAATGTATTCTGGGCCAAAGATGGCATCTTCAACAAATGGTGCTGGACAAATTGGATAAACACGTGTAAAATAATGAAATTAGACCCACTCCTTTCACCATGCACACAGATCAATTCCAAATGGATCAAAGACCTCAATATCAAGCCTGTAACACCGAATACCCTGGAAGAAAAAGTTGGAGGAACCCTACGTGAGATAGGAGTAGGTAACAACTTCCTGAGCAAATCTCTAGTAGCCCAGGAAGTGCAACAATTACGTAACCCATGGGACCTGATCAGGATCAAAAGCTTTTGTACAGACAAAAACACCATTCTCAAACTCAATAGACCCCCTTCAAATTGGGAGATGATTTTCACCAGCTACAACACAGACAGAGGCCTAATTTCCTGAACCTACAGAGAAATAAAAAAAAAAAAAATTAATAGCAAAAACCCAAATTGCCCCCTCACAAAATGGGGCACTGATATCAACAGATAATTCACAGAGGAGGAAACACAAATGGCCTTTTCTCACCTGAGAAAGTGCTCAGCATCCCTAAGCATCAGGGAAATGCAAATGAAAAACACAATGAGATACCACCTTACCCAGGTCAAAATGGCAATAATAAATTAAACCAACAACAATTGTTCCTGGCGAGGATGCGGGGGAAAAAGGAATCCTTGTTCACTGCTGGTGGGATTACACACTTGTTCAACCGCTATGGAAAGCAGTGTAGAGACTCTTGAACACAACAGACATAGAACTACCAATGGACCCAGCTTTCCCTTTACTAGGCATCTACCCACAAGATGTCACTTCTCAATGCAGAAAACAGTTGTACAACTATATTTATGGCAGCTCAATTCATAATAGCCAAGTATTGGAATCAACGCAAATGCCCATCCATGGAGGAATGTACAGTGAATCTGTGGTATATTTACACGGTGGAATTTTACTCAGCTGAAAGGAAAAATGACATATCAAAATTTAGGAAAAAATAGTCTGACTTCGAGCAGATCTTACTAAACGAACACTCAAAAGAACAGAGAATATTCTCCCTTATTTGTGATCCTCAACCAGGATAATCATGTTCTTAATGTAGACTAGTAGAATGAAGTGAGAGGTTATGAATGAGGGGTAAGGAATGGGGGAAGGGAAATGGCTTAAGCATGAGGATAAACCATATTAGGTTCAAAAACATAAAATCCTCATGAGCATACTGTAACCTATTGAGTAAGTAGTGAGCATCGACTGGCAAGAAGGGCCATGAGTGATAGGGGAGAGAGTCTAAGCCTGTGAATAATTAGATAAGCCTGACAATCCCTGGTTCCAAACTCTGGTTCCTTCCCTCACTGAGCTGTTGACCAAAGCAACTCCTTATATTCCAACTACAAGACAGAATTCTGTCAAAGCTCTTGGGTGCCCTCCCCAGGCCTGAGTCAAAACCCTGTTGCTGAAGAAACCACAGAATGCCATCGATCAGCTTCGAGAGACCCTTCAACGTCTGGAATGATATCCAGCCCCCAGAAGGCAGTGAGTGTAGTGCTGGAAGACACTGCACAGGCTGCCAGGGGAAACTGACCAACAACAGCTGGTGTAAACAGAGACCACTGACACAAAACACAATCTGCAGCCATGAGTAGGTTGACCACACTGCCTTCTGGGAGAGAACAGTGAATTAAGAAAGAAGCACTTGTGCAATGGTGTAGCCTGGGCCTGGGGGAGACAATCAACAGCTTTCAAATAGAGCCAATTTTCCTCTTAATAAGGGAGACCCCTTGTCTGGAACTGGGGATTCAGAGCTATAGGCACCGGATCCCGTACTCTTGGGACCCCAAGACAAGATGCACTATGGGAGCGATTGACGGGGAGGCTACTAAAAATTAGAATCTAGGTGACCCAGAAATGTGTATATTTGTTTACCTACACTGACCACACTCTCCGATGGAGATTGTGATTGTATTTTTCAGGATGCAGCGAGAGAGTTGGGGCCCATCTAACCCTACCAACCAACTGTAGGCCAATACCTGAGATTCTGGCAAAAGAGGAGCCACCACAGTTATACCGTGGAGGATCCATATGGAACCCTGTAGAGAATGACGGGAGGAACAAAGGACCCACAGCCACAGACATTCAATCAACACAGGATAAGCCAGTGAGACAGAAACCAACGATCTTTGACACAAAGACCCCTAAACTCACAACCTTAAAGCAGCCTTAATACTCATCCACCAAGACTCAGGGAACTATGTGGCAGAGGGGGCGGAAAGATTGTGAGAGCCATGGTGGGGGAGATTATCCAGAGGCATGGCCAGGAGAACCTGGCTGAATACTAGGCTATCCATGGTCCCTTGTTACAAGGACTGATCCAGACGACCCATGGAGGAGGTTATCCAGTGGTTTGCGGAGGGGGGGGCAGCGGGGTATTGGTGATAACAACTCATTGTTTGCCCACTAAATATTATAACTCATTATGGACAATAAGAAAAAAAATCTATGAGAATCTGGCAATTATTATTTTGGCAATTATTAGAATGGTTATTTCAGGAAACACTATGCCTAGTGCCTGGAAGCAATGAAAACTTTGTATGCTAAAGAAACCATGATGTTCTTAGAGTATAACTTTGTTATAAGGGACTGGAGACTGAAGAGATGTCCAAAATCAAGAATGAAAATTGGCTTCCAGTTCAAGATGGGGGACTAGAAGCCATGCGGTGCCCCTGGGGAACAAAGGTTAGGATTTTTAGCTGTGATCCAGGCTGTGGACACAAGCTGCGGCCAGGCTTCCAGCTCCTGACACTTCCCTGCAACAGATTCTACAGATTGGTACCCGCATTGAGGGTAAGGGCGCACCTGAGGCCGTGAGTGCTAAAGCCCAACCCATGGGACCTGTTCCAGCAGTCTGAGCTGGCTGAGCTCTGAGCCCCCCACTACCCCCTGCACCCACCACCACCTGCAACCATCTACCACGTACCCCCCACCACCATATCCTCAGCCATGGTACCCCATGAGCTGCGTTTCCCTCCTACAACCAGAGGTGGTGTTTCCCACTTAGGTCTGGAGGTTACCTCTCCCGCCCAGTTCCAGAGGCTGTGTTACCCACCTGGGTCCAGAGGCCGCATTTCCCGCTTGGGTCTGGATGTTACCTCCTCCGCCTGGGTCAAAAGGCTGCATTTCCCATCCATGGGTCCTGAAGCTGCCTCTCTTACCTGGGGGTCCTGAGGCTCCCTTTCCTGTCCATGGGTTCTGAGGCTGCCTTTCCTGCCCAGGGGTCTTGTGGGTGCCTCTCCCGCCCCAGGGTCCTGAGGCTGGCTTTCCCACCCTGGGTCCTGAGGCTGCCTTTCCTGCCCAGGATACTGCAACTCCCTTTCCCTCCTGGAGGACTGAGGTTCCCTTTCCCGGCCAGGGCACTGGAGGCCATGTTTCCAGTTTGGGGGACCTGAGGCCACCTTTCCCACGGGGGGGGGGGGGTCCTGAGACTGCTTTTCCCGCCCAGAGGACCAAAGCCACCTTTCCTGCCCCAGTACACGCTGCCCTATGTGGCCCTGCACCCAACACCCAACGTCCCCTCGTTCCTGTCCCCCACGCCCCCTGACACCCACAGTTCTGTCTGCTAACCCCCACAGACATCTCAAAGGCATCCCACCAACCACCTCAAGTGGGAGCAAAATAGGCAGACCTCAATGCAAGAATACTACACCAGCTGAGGAAACCACACCAAATGACAACAGCAATACCTCTAAAGTAAAGGGAGCTGAGGCAGGCTCAGGATTGCACACCACTAAGCCCCAATCATACTGGCGCAGATACGAAGGACAACCTCTTGTTAGCCATACAAGAAATGGGCAAGCAACTTGAACAAGTAAAAAGTCAAAACACAAGCTTTGCCACCAAGCTTAATATACTAGAGGAGGGCCAAATGGACCTCAGAAGAAAATTAACAAACCTAAAGGCAAGCCCCCAAACTGAAGGTATCAAAAACCAGCTTTCCCAATTAACCAAAGACATCTGCAAATATAAGAATAACTAGCAGAAAGAAGTAATTAAATCAAATCTTGAAATGAAATCACATGTCAACAGGATGATAGAAGCAAACCAAAAGGAAGTTGCAGAAAACAAATACCATAGTGAAATAATAAGAACATCAGTAGAATCTCTTACCAAAAGGATTAATCAATGGGAAAATAGAAACTCTGACATGGAAGACAGAACAGAGGAGAATTCGAGAGAAATCAGAAATTTGGTGAAATTCAAAAGAGCAAGTGAATAAGACTCAAGGGAAATGTGGGATACCATAAAAAGACCTAATCTCAGGATCATGGGGATCCCAGAAGGAGAAGAAAACCATGCTAGGTGCATAGAAAATACTTCCAACAGAATTATTCAAAAAAATTTTCCATATTTGAGAAGAGACAGTCCTGTACATCTAAAAGAGATATGGAGGACACCAAACAAATTGGACCAAAGGAGGAACTCCCCAAGACATATATTAGTTACAATGCCAAACATTGAGGGTAAAGAGAGAGTCCTTAGAGCAGTGAGAGAAAGGAAACTAATCACCTACAAAGCAAACCCATCAGAATCACCTCAGACTTCTCCACAGAAACTTTAAAAGCCAGGAGAGCTTGGAAAAAAGTGTTTCTAGGCCTAAAGAAGAATGGATTCCAAACTAGACTACTCTACCCAGCAAAGTTATCTATCATAATAGATGGAGAAATTAAAGTATTCCATGAGACTAACCAGCTCTACAATTACTTGAACACAAAGCCAAACCTTCAAAAGATAAAGATACTACATGAGATATCCCATGCAGATGAAACAAATAAACAACCCCAGGAAAGGAACAGAGAACAAACAAGGTAACATAAAAGAGATAGCAGCAACAGCTCAGATACCAGCCTCCATGTTCTCTACAACATGGCAAACCTCACAGTTATAACTTTGAATGTAAATGGACTCAACTCCTATAAAAAGACACAGGATAGCAGGTCAGACCAGAAAAATGGACCCCTCCATCTGTTGCCTTCAAGAAACACACCTTATCACTACAGACAGTAACCTACTGGAGTAAAAGGATGGAAAACAATTTTCCTGAAATGTGGTAATAATAAAAAAAGAAGGTACAGCTATTCTAATATCTGACAAAATAGACTTTAAAGTGAAAGCAATAAAAAAGGATAATGATGGCCACTTCCTACTGATCAAGGAAACAATACAAGAAGACATCATGTGGTAGTTTGAATAATGTCCACCAAAAGAATTAAGGATTTATTAAAATTATTAATTATCCCCAGGTTTCTGGCTGGAGGAAGTGCCACTTTGGCCTAGCCTCCTGGGGACTTGCCCTTTCTAATTTGGATGTAAAATACTAAGGATAGATATGCAAAAGAAGAGCCAGAACCCTGTTCTGGAGATCTGCATTTTGTGAATCACAGTGTGTTACAGTGTGCTTGCTTGGTGCTGGTGCTGGGCTTTTGTCCCTGTCTCTGCTTGGATCTGTGAAAAGGGGCCAGCCTTTTTTTTTTCCTTAACTTCCCTGGGTCTGATATCTCAATTAATGCTTTTCCTCCCCATAATCGTGCATGCTTTGGAGATTCATCCCAGCAGCGAGTGGCTGACTAGGACACATCACTATATTAAATATGTATGCACCAAATGCAAGGGTCCCTCAGTTCATTAAACATAAATTACTCAAAAGCAAAGTAGCTATAGATGCCAACACCATCATAGTAGGAGACTTTAACACTCCACTGTCATCCCTGGACAGATCGTCCAAAGAAAGATAAGCAGGAAAATAGAGTTGCTCAACAGCACCATAGACAAACTAGGGATAACATACATTTACAGAACATTCCATCCCAAGGACACAGATTACACATTCACAAAACTACATGGTCATCTCAATAGATGTTGAATAGGCCTTGGACAAAATTCAATACCACTTCATGTTCAAAACCCTGGAAAGAATAGGCATAGATGGCCTATACCTCAACGTGATAAAGACAATATAAAGTTCTCCTAAATCACAAACCATTCTCAAAAGGGAAGGACTCAAGGAGTTCCCTCTTAATTCAGGAACAAGACGGTGGTATCCACTCTCACCACTGCTCTTTAGCATAGTACTTGAACTTCTAGCCCAAGCAATAAGACAGGAGACTAGCATAAAACGGATACATTTCGGAAAGGAAGAAATTAAACTCTGTCTCTTTGTAGATGACATGATCATATATATATATATATATATATATATATATATATATATATATATATATATATATATATATATCCCAAAGAACAGTATCAGTACAATCCTGAAGGTGATCAATGCATTCAGCAGAGTGACAGGATAAAAAATTAACACACAAAACCAGTAGCCTTTCTATATACAGAAGACAAACTTTTGGTAAAAGACATCAGAAAATCTGTCCCATTCTCTATAACCTCAAAGAAAATCAAATACCTTGGAATATCCATAAAAAAAGGAAGTGAAAGACTTATATAAGGAAAATATTGAAACACTCAAGAAGGAAATAGAGGAGGATGTGACAAGATGGAAAGATATTCCACGCTAGTGGATAGGGAAAATCACTATAGTAAAATGGCAATCCTGCCAAAAGCGATCTACAGATTCAATGCAATGCCAATAAAAATCACAACCCCCTTCTTCACAGACATAGAAATAATAATTTCAAAATTTATTTGGAAGGGCAAAAGGCCTCAAATAGCTAGAACTATTCTGAGAAAAAAAAAAAAAACTTACACAGGAGGTATCACCATACCTGACTTTAAAACACACTACAAAGGCATAGTAACTAAAACAGCATGTTATTGGCAGAAAAACAGACAGTCTGACCAGTGGAATAGAATTGAAGACCCAGCCTTTCATGCAAGTAACTTCAGCTACTTAATCTTTGACAAGGGTGCCAACAATGTATGCTATGCTAATAGTAGCATCTTCAACAAATGGTGCTGAACGAACTGGATAATAACGTTTAAGAAAATGAAAATAGATCTGCTCCTTTCACCATGCACAAAAATCAACTCCAAATGGATCAGAGACCTCAACATTAACCATACAACCCTAAACACTATAGAAGAAAAAAATAGGAGGAACCCTACATGAGATAGGAGTAGGGAATGTCTTCCTGAGCAAATCTCCGGTAGCCCAGGAAGTGTAACCATCACTTAACCAATGAGACTTGATCAGGGTTAAAAGCTTCTGTAATGACAAAAACACTGTTCTCACTCAGAGCCAATAGACCCCCTTCAAACTGGGAGATGTTTTTCACGAGCTACAACTCAGACAGAGTCCTAATTTCCAGAACATATAGAAAACTCAAAAAAATTAATAACAAAAACTCAAACTGTCCCCTCACAAAATGGGGCACTGATCTCAACAGAGAATTCACAGACAAAGAAGCTCATATGGCCATGGCCTGTATGCACATGAGAAAGTGCTCAGCATCCTTAAGCATCAGGGAAATGCAAATAAAAACCACAATGAGATTCCTCCTTACTCCAGTCAGAATGGCAAACACACACACACACACACACACACACACACACACACACACACACACACACACACACACACACACACAACATAATTGCTGTCAAGGTTGTGAGGAAAAAGGAACCCTCATTCACTGCTGGCAGGATTTCAAGCTTGTTCAACTGCTTTGGAAAGTACTGTGGAGACTCATCAACAGAATGGACATAGAGCTACTAGTGGACCCAGCTACCCCTCTATTAGGCAACTACCCACAAGATGTCACTTCTCAGGAGAGAGACATTTCTACAACCATATTTATAGCAGCTCAATTCATAATAACCAAGAATTGGAATCAACCAAAATGCCCTTCCATGGAGGAATGGACAGAGAAACTGTGGTATATTTACACAATGGAATTCTATGCAGCTGAAAGGAAAAAGGACATATCAAAATTTAGGGGAAAATAGTCTGACTTGGAGCAGATCCTACTAAGCAATCTCTCAAAAGAACAGAGAGCCAAACACCGCATGTTCTTCTTCATATGCGGCCCTTAACCAGGCTAACTGTAAAGTGTACGCAGACTAGTAGTAAGAAGTGAGAGGTTATGAAAGAGGGGAAAGGGATGCGGGGAGGGGAGTGGCTTAAGTATGAGGCTAAACCAATTGGATTCAAAACCATAAAATCCTCACATGCATAATGTAACCTATTGAGTAAGTAGTGGGTGTTGTCTGGCAAGAGGGACCATGTGTAGTAGGGGATAGTCTAAGCATGTGAAAATTGATCAGTCTGACAATACCTAGTCACAGTCACCGGCTCCTTCCCTCACTGAGCTGTTGACCAAAGTGACCTATGAGGTCTCATAAACAAGATGGGATTCTGTCAAGGATCCTGGATGCCCACATCAGGCCAGAGGTAAAACTCTGTTGCTGAAGAAACCAAAGAAAGCCATTGATCAGCAATGAGAGACCCTTCGAGGCCCAGAATGATATCCAGCCCCCAGATAGTAGTTAGTTCAGTGCTGGAAGGCACTGCATAAGCTGCCAACGGAAGCTGGTCTACGATAGCTGGAGCAAACAGAGATCAATGGAATGGAACACAGCCTGTTGCCATGAGTAAGCTAACCACAATTCTGGAAGAGAACAGTGAACCAGGAATGGATCACTTGTGCAACAGGGGAGCCAAAGCCTGGGGGAGGCAATCAACAGCTTTTAAATTAGGCAAAATACTCCACTTAGTGAGGGGGAGCCCTCAGGTGGAACTGGGGACTTAGGGCGATATGCACTGGGAGCTGGAATCTTAGGCCCCCAAGGAGTGATGCACTATGTGAGTGATTAAATGAGAGTCTACTAAAAATAGAATCTAGCCAATTCAAAAATGTTTATCTCAGTTAACCTATACTGATCTCACTCTCCGATGTATACTCTGTATCTTTCAGAATGCTGTGAGAGAGTTGTGGCTCATCCCACCCTACCAATGAACTGCAGGCCAATAGCTGACATCCTGACAAGAGATGAGCCACCCCTGACATACCATGGAGGATCCTTATGGAACCCCAAAGAGAATGATGGGATGAACAAGTGACTCAGGGCCACAGCCAATCAGCCAACGAAGGATAAACCAAGGAGACAGACACCAATGATTTTCGACAAAACCTAATCCAGAAATACAGAGACCCCTAAGATCTCAACAATAAACAGTCTTAATACCCACCACAACTCAGGGAAATGAGCGGAAGAGGGGTCAGAAAGGTTGTGACAGCGTTGGTGGGGGGGGGGAATACCCAAAGTCATGTCCATCCTCAGTAGCAACACTCTAAGGCCAGCAGAACGGGTCTGTCTCCTAGGTTATCCATGGTCCTCTGCCCCAATGACTGATCAAGACTACCCAAGGAGGAGGATATCCAGCTGATCGTGGATGGGGAAGAGGGTCATTGTGGAATGGGGGATAACAACTTATTGTCTGCCCATTAAATAATGTAACTCATTATGGACTATTAAATATAAATTAATTAATAAAAACAATGAAAATTATGTAAGCTCCTTCAAATATTTTTCTGTGGGTTTGAGAATGATGATATTTTGGATCTTGGGAAAAAATTCTTGGATTGTAATAGATAAAATGGCTTGAATTTGAAGGAAAACTAAATATAGAAAGACAAATTGGAAATAAAATTTACTCATTTATGAAAAAATGTCAATCTAAAAAAGACACTACAGTTTGGGATAATAAGGCAGTGCTGTGTTTAAAAGCTATTTAAAGCATTAATTTAATATGATAAAAGGAAGCCAGAGAGACATGGAACATTCAGATTTTTTTTTGAACATATAAAAGTAAAGTCAATATTCAGCAAGAAGAACAATGAAAAGGAAATAAATTTGAGAGAAAATAAATGTGTCAAATTCTAACTTGAGCTAAACATTCAAGTGAAAAAGATATCCAATTTTGTGCTTGCAAGGACTATTACTCATACATTATCTACTATATTTACAGAACAGCAAATGGCATCATGCTCTTTCCAAGCTCATTGTAAGAGAGTTTTGTCAAAAAATATGTGAATTAAACAATAATCTATCTTAGCACACATGCAACTGTGTCTTAAGAAAATATTTTGGTTTGGGGTTAATGGCTATTTGTAGAACAGCATTACACATTTTAAAGAACACAGACCTTTCTCAAAAGTGAATGAGCTGCCCTTAGCCCAGGTCTCAGTCCACCCTTTGGTCTGAGTTCACTCAAGGAGGTTACTGCTCCCTTTTCCCCTCATCCTGTCCCATGATTGACCTTGTCATTTACTCAGTTGTGTCTGTTTGTATGTCTGTATGTGCTGGGAGAAAGGGCAATGCTAGCATGTTCCTTGAGTTTTTTGTTTGTTTGGTTTTTACCTCCTATTTATTTAATAAAGGCTATAGCTTTACAAAAGTGAATGAGTATATATGTTTTGAATCTTACACATAAATCTTTGAGAACCATGAATATTAGATTTTCTGTCTTTAAACTACTGCTTCCTTTTCTTGTTGTTCAGTATCTCATTGTACCAAATAGCAGACATGATTTATACACAGCTAAGTTAAAGAGTAAGAGCACCATAGCTCAATTGTAGAGGTGCAGATTTCATCTGGCTTTATATGGGTACATGGAAATCAAACCTGGGTTGTTAAGACTTTGCAGGCAAGCACCTTAACCACTGAGAAATCTCTTGAAGCCCAAATCCTTGGTTTCATATTATATTGACCGTCAAAACAGATGTCTTTTGGAGAAAGTTAGTGTATGTTACAGATATGATTTAATTGAAAATTCACAAACGTATTGTTCTCTAAATGTAATAGGTATGTCAGAGAAAGTGATTGTTCTTAATAATATACTATAACTCTTCATTGCTACTAACATAATATTTATTATTTGTATAAACTTTGGTACTGAAAATATTGGCTTTGAAGATTGTCTTATAAAGGAAAATAAAATTCTATGCTAAAATCTCAGGAAAATATTGGGACCTAACAACTATTTGTGGTCATAGTTAATAAAGCAACATAAGACACAAAATTAAATTGAAGCAGATTCTTTTTATTAATTTATTGTTAATAATTAGACAGTATGAACAAGTCTTGTGTTGGTATCCCCATTTCCCTCCTCCCTGGTCTCAATCCACTGAGATTCTTAAATAAGTTTGTAAAATACACTGAAATTCTCCAAAAGTTGTTTAGCAGTATGCAATTTGAAACGGACAGTTTTGAACTGGGTTCTACCAGAGATCCTTTTAAGTGTGTGTGTTTTTTTAAATTTTAATTCCTATATATTACATATTGATGATCTGTACTGCACATTACCCTCTGTTTTCCCCATCAATCTCAAAGTAGATTTTCTCATCACATACCTGTAGCTATGCCCAGAAGTGAATAACTCCTCCCAACAACCTTTAACTGTCATTAGCTCTAAAAGATTCATTTTTAAAAGATTAGCATATTACATAAGTACAGATTCAGACATGGGAATTTGGATTATATAGGCAGGAGTTCATAGTAAAATTTACACTTGAGATTGGCTGTTTTGTATATATCTGATTAGTTGACAGAGTCAATTACAAACCACTTTATGTAATACCTTAGTTTAGCACAGTTGCAATTAGGTTATAGTCATGCCCCCATGACTGATAGTGTATGCTTTGTTGTCTCTTTGATCCTCTAACAGAATTAAGCTACATGATTATTAAATATGTCCTCTAACAAGGTTCACCCCTGTTGTGCTTTGCATCCGTACACCATTGCATTCTTTGGAATGGATACTAACCCTTTAGATGTATTACACCATGTTTTGCTTAACCAACAATAAGGTAACGGACTATTTCTTTGGTTTGCACATATTAGCTTTAGTGAATAATGCTGCTGTGAATATCCATATAAAGGTGTTTTAGTGTGCTTTCAGTTTTTTCACCACAAATATCTGGGATTTGAATTGTTGTGTCATACGGCTATTCAATACTTAACAATTTGGAGGAACCAGAAATGTGATCTTTAGAAAGCCTCATGTTCTTTTAACCCTTTGTGACACTCCAGTTTCTGATGACTCAGATAAGAACCCATCATAGGAAATCTTCACTGGTGGTTTGTTAAATTCCTTAGCTTTATGGAATGTCTTCTCCATAAGCACCTAGTAAAGTGACATGCACACTCTCAGCAAACATGGATAATTCATGACTAAACTTTCAGTTTTGGGGTGGGGTGATGGCTCAGTGAGGGGTTAAAGGCACATGCTTGCAAGTCCTGTTGGCCTGGGTTCAGTTCTCATGTAAAGCCAGATGCACAAGGTGGTTCATGCAATTGGATGTCATTGACAGAAGCAAGAGGCCCTGGTACATCCATTCTCCTCTTTCTCTCTTTTTCAGTATACACACACATCATATGAATATATGTATATATATACACATATATTATGTATTCATATATTCTGTCTCTCGATATATGATTTTTTAAAAAAATATGTCTATATCTAAATCTTTATATCTAAATATTATCTATATAAACTTTTAGTTAATAGTACCCTGATTACAGTTTTTCTTTTTCTTTTTTTTGAACCTAGAAATAATTCTCTTTTTATGAATATTTATTTAGAATACAAAAGGACAGGTTTCATTATATTTGATTCTATTGAATGTCACTGTGACTCTGTAAGGCAAATCTTCAGTGTTTTAAGAGACCTATTTTATTTTCCTTTTGTGTATATCTTACTTCTTCTCAAATTGTCTTATGATAGTATCCTGTATTAAGTATTTTGACTCTTTTTACATACTAACAGAGTCTTTGTTTTGGTTATTATTTTTGTTTTACAAACATATTGAGGATATATTTCTTTTTATATCTTTATGAGACTGACGTGCTGCCTACTGCGATAAGGAGGCAAACTCTTTTTATATCTTTATTATGAATAAGTATATACATTGTATGAACAAATCTCGTGAATGTGTCCCTGTTTCCCTCCTCTCTGTCCCTAACCACTGGGGTCCTTACTCAGTGCACTGTGCATACTGGGTCTGTCCATAGGTTAGGGGGTTATGAACTGCACCAGAGGTAGCCAGTATTTCTTTCTTTCTTTTTCCTTCCCCCTTTGTGTATTGTTGCTGACGGGGGCAATGTCTGGATTTTCTCCCACCATGCTCTTACAATCTTTCCAATTCCTTGTCTACTCAGTTCCCTGTGTCATAGTGGGTGAATTTTAAATATTTTTTTCTTAAACTACCTAAAATCTCTTATCTGGACCCTCAAAAATGAGCTTACTTTTTTTGCAAAAAAATAATTTATTTTCAAAATGGAAAAGTAGGTGGTAAGATTAAACACCGAATGTATCAAATTCAAAACTTAATTAAATTTGTTGATTTATATGGGAGGTGGTTGTTTGTGTACGTGCACATATGTGTACAGTGTGGGTGCAAATACATACATACATACATACATACATACATACATACATACATGCATGCATACATACATACATGCCTGTGCAGGTGGAGTCTATTGATTGACAACATTGGGAATCTTCCTCAGTTACTCTCCAACTTATTCTTTGATACAGGGTCTCTCACTGAACCTGGAAGCCACCCTTTTGGCTGAATATCTAGCCATCAGGTAATGATTCTTCTGTTTATTCCTCCTCAGTGCTGGAATTACAGTGGCAAACATCCATGCTGGAATTTTTATGTGACTGTGATGATTCAAACTCAAGTCTACTTGTGCAGCAAGTTCCTATGACAATCTGATCAGTCCAAATATTATTTATTTTGTATGATTTAGGCACATTTTACAAAACCAACATAAATTTTAGATTTTTGTTACTAGAAAGGAAAACTACAAATCTATTGTACCTACTATTAGTTCAAATAATATATTGTGTAAATATTAACATTATAGCTTTCCTTGAAAAAAGAACACTTTTATAAAAAGGAAATGGTTTAATTCAAATTTCTTTCTATATGTAAACCTACTGAAAATACAAAGGACATCTGATTTTATTCAACTGTAATAAAGAATAAAAGAGGAAGATATTTGCATGTACAGGGGAATTTATTCATAAACTGTGTGACCATTAATAATTTGTCTGTCTTGAAATTGATACATTTGATCATAAAATTACAAAGCTATTTAACCTCATACAGCTGCTAGGAGAAGTCAATACTATCCTGATATAAATGTCATTTTAATTAATTTAAGCAACCTAATATATTGTTTTCACTATTTTTTGCTGTAATGGATTAATCACTTAGATTATAGTCAACCTAACTGTATCTACAGTCTCTTCTCACTTCAATATTCAAAATATTTCACCACCAGGTAAATATGGAATTTATATCAAGTTATACACTTTTAGAAAGCTTAATCTCCTTTTCAGAAGCATCCTTTAAAAGAGATAAATCATATACCTCTTCCTATCTAATCTTCCTATCCTACTGAGAATAGAGCCCTCTTCTGTTTCCATGCTCTAACTCCAACAATTCATTTTTATAGAAAGATTCAACATGACTAGAACACCTCTTCTTGGATTGAAGTCCCATATTTTGATATTCAGACAACATTGTCTTCTTATTGCCAACAAGAACTGTCTTTGACACAGAGGCATAAAGTGGAATACATCCCTAGATGCTGCAGGAGGAAGAAAAATTAATAAATAAAGCACCACGTAGGAAAGCTTATCTGTTATTTGCTCTATTCTCTTTTCATAGTGTTGGATGGATGAATCACGAAGGGGATTCTCTAAGTGGATAGTTAAATATTTGTGGATGTCAAACAGCTGTGTACATGGACTAGACATTTTAAAATTCAATATTTTCCAAATATAGGTCATTTGAAAAATACTTATCTATAGCCAGAGGAGATATGGAATAATTATGGAGGATACTTTGCAACAGTCCGCTGTCAAAATATATTCCTGTCAATACTGTAAAATTACTTCTGACGTTTTCTTCATAGGAAACAAGTACTATAAAGAATGAATTATAACTTTCTCATTCACACAATTTCCAGTAACTGAAGTATCTGCTTCCTTCTTAAAAGTCTATTATGATAATAGCCGGAAAAAATATAAAGAGTACTTTTATGTAGTGTGGAAGTTCAAACCAATTATACTGTCTCTTGAGATTACAGGGCTTTCCCAAATTATTTTTCAAACCAACATGAAAAGCATCATCATTATTAACTGGACTTCTTGTCTTTCCTAAAGCCCTAGTTTATGTAGAATCACTGTAATCACTCCCACTTTCAAAACCCTCCTGCTCACTAGTCTATTACATGCAATTATAATTGACTACCTTGGTGGCTAATTTGCAAGAATTATTAACATTGCTTCTGGCTTTCTTTTGCTAATGTGGATTTATTTAGAATCCAAATTGAACTAAGTATCACTGCATGATATGTTTTTGTAGCGGCTGATGTCATTATTTACCATTTATTACTTGTATAGTGCATAAAGCACCTAACAGGAATATAACATTAATTTGAAATGTGCCCTTTGGCTACATTACTTTCCAATTTGTTAAAGAAAAAGTTTGCATGACAGCTAATGTCTGCAACTCCATCACAGGTAAGATAATCATGCATGTTGTATTTCCCCGATCTAGTATCGCATTGATGAGAAATTTAGCACAAATATATTCTCACATGACTGTGTTCTCTATTTCTACATAGAATTTAACTTTCCCTTGACTGGAAAATAATTTTCACAGGCCTAATTATTCTTCTCCTTCCTCACTTTAGATCTATTCCTTTCTTTACTGTGGTTTCAGTTAACTGTGACGAGTGGAAATACTATTATTATTGCTGTCAATGTTTTCTCAGCTCCATTAATCTGGCTTAAGCAACCTATGATATATAATTCTATTTATTGCCTATTTTACTTGAGAGGTCCTTCCCTAGATTTTCTCCTCAGGCTCTATCCATTCTCTTCTTTCATATTAAGTGGTAGACTATCTCTTATGCCCTTGTGAAGGTTTCCTTTTGAGTGCTCTCATGTTACCAAATGATTCCAAGCAGATAAAGTAGTACTGTGCAACCCATGCATATCTGGCATGCTCTGGCAGTGTACAACACAAAAGGATAAATACTGTAAGTTTTTGAAAAACTAAAAAGTATGTAAATGTTTAATTAGAGTACAGGCCAATGTAGCTATTTTGCACCATTCAATTCAATCAAACCCAGAGGCATATCCCATTAACAAGGCTTTTGTTAGACATAGGAATTGGACCAATTAAAATTAAAACTAATTGTGTTTGAGATATATCCTCTCCATCCCAATCACATCATCAGCTATGAAATTCTCTCTCTTTCTCTTTTTGGAAGTCTGTCACTTTTTTTCAAAGCTCTTTTATTTTAAGATTAACTTGCAGTTCTCTCATTTGTGAAACTGAATATTGTCTTAAGTACTTCAATGTTTTTTCCTGATCTCCTTTGTGAACATTTTTGTAGACTAGAACACCTTTTTGCAGGGAAATCAAAAGAATTTAACACAGAAAGAGGACACAACCAGAGGGGGACATCTCTTTTTAAAACTCTGAGTTTGAGAGTGGAGTATGCTGAGTTCAACGCCATTTTGAACTACATACTGACACCATCTCTCAGAACCCATAGTCGGTCATGAATTAATTAATCATCCAAAATAAAAACTACAAAAATCCTGGAGACGCTTTTGTAGGAAAATGTATTCATTAAGATACTGTGGTCATGGATAAACTTCAGAAGATAGTTAATGAAAAATATTCAAACTCAGGAGAGACAGAACAGAATTGACAAGTATTTGACAATCAACTTTCTACAGTAGATAATAAATATATATCAAGCAACACAAGACGAAAGAAATGGTGTTTCCAGAGGTATCTCATTGCCTAGATCCTCTTAAGGTAAGAGGATTAATTTCTTATGAAAAGAAGGATGCTAACCTCTGAATGTTTTCTGCCCTGATTTCTGTGTAGGAGACTTAATTTCCATTGCAACACTGCTGGAAACTGTGGTCTAATGAGAGGTATTCAGGTCATGTGGGTTCCTTCTCATGTGTGGATTAATGCTGGCATAAAAGTTTTGCAGTAGTGTCACCTGAGGACACTGCAAAAAGAATCTCACCGGATGTTCACATTATTCTTGAACATCTATCCCCAAGAAATATGAGAATATAATAAATCTATTTTCTATGTATTTCCCAGTTTGAGCTGTATTATTTTCAGGGCACAGCATGTACTTACAAGGTCAGCATTATGACATAAAATTTCTAAATTCAGAAATGGTGTAGTCATGTAAGAAGAGAGACCCTATGACTGTCATACCTTATGAATTTCATGTGTGGAGAAGTGACAATTAGATCTGATTTCTCAGACTCATCCTTGTGGTCAGCTCCTGAGATGAAATATAACCATGTGCTTGAACAGAAAGCTGACATTCAGCTAGTGAAAAGGAAGCTGAGAGGAATGCCATCACTTATTGTTCCATCTGAATGTCTCTCAATAGATTCAAGAGTTATTAAAGTTTGTCTCCAGCCTTCTGGCTATAGGAGGTGTCTCCTTGGCCTGGCCACCTATGGTTTATCCCTAAGGTATTTCTTGGGTGGATGTGTGAAATTCCAGCTATACATATGTAAAGGGAAGTTGGAGTTCAAGTCTGGAGGTCCTGCTGGTTGCTAGTGGGGAGTGTGCTTGCTTGCTTTGGAAGTGCTGGTGATGTTTTTCTCTCTGCTTGGATCTGTGAAAGGTGGCTACCCTTTTCTCCATTATTTAACTTCCCCTGAATCTGTTACTTTAATAAATATTTTCATCTCAAATCTGTGCCTGGTTTGGAAATTCATCCCAGCAGCATGTGGCTGACTATGACAATCCACTTTTGGCCTATGCCATAGAGCTGTGTACAGAGGAGGGAAGTTTCTCTTCTACATCTTTTCAGATGAATGTTCAGATGGTTCCATAACCAGGGCAAATGGTGATAGGACAGTCTCCATGTGTCAGGGATGTGTCCAGTGTAAGGGCGAGTGTCCAGTGTAAGGGCGAGTGTCCCGGTAAACTGCCACATGAGTCCCATTGGCTCAGCAAGTCTTTGTCTACTCTTCCCCAAGAAGAAGCCAAAACCAGTTCAGTGTCAGTTCCACTTGTCTACCTTCCCTCCAGTAACAGACAGGCTCCTCAGCTATAAATCAGGTCACATGACAGGATTACAGCTATAGAAAGCTCTCAGAGCTAGGATCTACTCCTAAATCTCATGTAGCCTTGTTCAGCAGGCCTTTTTCGAGGGGTTGGGGGGCAGTTGGATTAGCACCCTTTCTCCTCTTCCCTAGACCTCTGCCAGCTCAGCAGAGAGCTCCTGGCTCCCCAGAGTCCTGCCACTTCAGTCATTTGAATGGCATCTCTGTAGTGAGCCCAGAACTGGAGGCTCCTGTTTCATTGGGTTCAGCTTGGAAAAGGACTTCCCCACTAATACTTTCCAGAATATATTTTTTTACCACAAAGATTCCCCCTCACCCCCCACCCCGAAATCAGCTAATCAGCTGCCCAACACATAGCTCAGGCATAGCAATTCAACACCTAGGACATTATGTAAATAATTATAAATAATATGTCAGGCTTCTTAACTCTGCAGCTTACACTTGAATCAATAAATTTGAAGCCTCTTCTGGAACTGGCCCAGAAAAAGCAGTGGATTCCACAGCAATAACTACAGCACCAGGAGCAATATTCTTCAAATGCATTCTTCATGTGTTGTTTATTATTGTGCAAGCTTCATCTTCATGTGTTCCAGAGCCATTGCCACAGGGTTCTGTACAGGGTCAAGCAGTCACGAATGGGCCTGAACTACTCAGCAAGCTGTTGTCATTAACTTTACTGGAGTCAGAATTGTTTTTGCAGCCTCAGGCAGCTATGTTATCACAGTCTGGCTCTGCCCAGCAAAGGCTGGATAAAGCCATCTTCAGCACAAATCTCAGTGGTCCTCTGTTCTCTTACCTGCAGCACCAGATGCAATGCAGTAAATGGTTGACATTTTTGCAGCATCTGGTGAAATGGAAATGCTTCATACATGCCCACATAGTAGGTACACATCTCAACTATAATCCGCATAGTAGGCACACACCTCAACTATAATCCATATAGTAGTCACAGAGCAAGGCAATCAAAGCTAAAAGGAACACAGTGCAAGCAAACATCTCACATTTCTCAATCCCATGTATTTTTTTTTATCAAGAGCATTGAAATGAAGAATTTCTGAGTTATTACTTAATATTTGTCCCATTAAAATATATCAGTACTTTTCTATACAAGAAATTACAATAATTATACACAATCATAAGTCTCTGTTTTGTTTTTGTTGATGATGTTGTTTTGCCTATGCTTTTTAAACACCAATAGGAAAATGATTTAATGTAAAATATTGTGTGTATTAAAATACATTGTGTCACAACCTCTGTTCTGCAATATTTTCCCTTCATTCTATTTCCTCACTACACCAAGTCTCTGTTTCTGCACCTAGAACATGAAAATACCAGTATGTCCTTAAATTTATTGTCATGAATACTGGAAGTATAACATTTAAAATTTTACTAATGCAAATGATATTGTTTTATATGACATGGATGGCAGTTTTAGACTAAATGGTAACTATGTCTTATGAAATTAATTCTTTTAAAAAGTAAGGAATTGTTGGGGCATTCACATATGTCTTGAATTCCTGGAACTGAAAGTTTCTGGAAAACAATAAAGTATCAAAATGTTAAAATAGACAATTATTTACTTTGTATTATAACTGACATTTCAAAATAGTATTTGAATTTATTTATTTGCAAGCAGAAAGACAGAGAATGGGCACATCAGTGTCTCCAGCTACTGAAAATAAACTGCAGATGCACACCCCACTTTGTGCACCTGAACTTACCTGGGTACTGAGATTTCAACACAAGTCATTAGGCTTTGCAGGCAAGCTCCTTAACCACTATGTGATAGTCAGGTGTGTGTAGTGACCACTCCTCCCCTTCCAGCCCCTCCCCTTGAATGGGAGGTGTCTAGTTAGAGCTACAACCTAGGTGCTAAAACTGATTGGTCAGATATGAACCAATCAGCTGTCCCTCTAACTCACCTGGGGAGGACTTAAAACTAGCTTCCCTAGAGGAAGTAGGCCCTCTTCTTCCCACACATGGCAATGGAGTAGAAGGACTGCTGACCCAGGCCTCAGTGAGGTAAGGCCTGTACCCCTACCCCAGCTGATGGCTGGGGTAGGGGGGGCAGGCTCCAGACCTTTTCTCTCATGAACCTCTCTTTCTCATAAAGGGAGCTTTTCTGTTATCTTTTCTTGGGCTGTTTATCTAACTAAATAGTAAAAGCTCTGTGAACTCTCTGACACGTGTTTTCCCCACACTGGTGGCAGGAAAACTATGACTTCCCACATCCAATTTCCCCATCCAACTCCCTTTTCCTAATCTACTAAATTAGAGTAAATGTATAATTAAAATTTGATTCTGTCCCTGTGTACAATTTTTTGGCATTAGAGGACAAAAACTCGGAGTAGGAGGAGGGGGAAGGGAGGATTCCAAAACTCTCTCTCTTCCTGCATTGCTTACTATTAATTAGCAGCAACCCATATCAACTAAACCATCCCTCAAGCCCTATGACTACAATTTAAATAAAATATTTCTTACTAGAACTACCCCTTTGGTGACAGTTAAACAACCATTCATTCATTTAACATGACTAAAATGTTGATAATATTCATTTCTCTGAGGCTATCTAAATCTTTAATGGTTGTTGATAAATGGCAAAATAATTTTAAAATATTTCCAACAAATTTTAAATAATTCTTAAAATCACAACTATCTGCATACAATAAAACTTTTACTCCAACATGTGAATACTATCTGTAGAAAAATTAAGATTAAAATACAATGGTTTTCACCATTAAGAGTACGCACCCTAACTGAAGAGAATGATTTTAATTTATTTTTAACTATTTCACTGCTGAAATTGTTACTGTGTCACTCTCATTTCATTAACATCTTTCTCTCTATTTCCTGATAACACCATACACTATCTGTGGGAAATATTGGGCAGTCCCTTAATCTCCTTGTATCTTAGTTTTTTTTTTCATGTGAAATGAAGAGACATTTAATAGAATCTGTATAAAAACATGGTATAAAATCATTACAATAAAATAAAGTATTTGTAAGCTGCTTGGACATTCCACAAAATAAATCCTCCACATGGATGGAAGACATACAGATTCTATTATTCAAGTAATTAAATGACATATCTTCATAATTGTTGATTTATAAAATAAAACATCAACTTTTTTTCTGCGGCTTTGAGCACTGAAAGGAAATGGTTGTCTCCACCATGAGTCCCTATCAAAGCATCAAAACAGAACACTCTCTCAATTTCAAATTTTCTGCCAATATGTCCTATTTAATCTAGCTTATTTCGAGGTAGGTGAATAAATGACTTTGTATATTTAATGATGACTCATGATTCATCCAGGCCATGGTATTCTGTCAGTAAGCACACAGGGTTTTTGGGTTGTTGAGAGTCTGTGCAGACACTAATGACTATTATGAGTACTCAGTGAGAAGTCTTTATAGTATCCATGATGATATTTTCAGACCTAGTATGAAGTCATTAATGCATTCATTCATTTTTCAAAAATACTTATTGAGCACTTTTTTCAGGAAACACAATTTAAAAGCGCTACAAATGGAGGAGTGAAAGAGATATGAATTATCTCCAAAGCTAATCTTCTAGTATATTAAAAAAATATATATTGACAAAATAGAGAAAATTCCAATTTGGCTTTTACAACAAACTGGTCAAGCACAAATTCTTAAATTAACCATTTTTTTTAACTTAAAGAGGGTAAGATTTGACAACCAGGCTTTTAAGAAATATTATAATTTAGGATTAGAATTGAAATAGCAGCAGAATTCTAGATTGTGTTGACATATCTGTTTTATCACTTGCCCACATTTCAGCTTAACCAACTCTCTTGACTCATCTTTCAATGTTTAATTCAAAGCAATTAAACTGATCTGTAAATATCATCTCCCTCTTGAAGAATAACAATTATCACACCATTTCCTTATAATGAGCAACTAGAGTGTTTGTAGCATGAGAACATTCTTTTTTTGTAAATTTTATGTTGTGCTTCTAATATTTAATTATAAATAAAATAACCACATACATTTTATCTGATAAATATCATATAGATAATATTCATCTCATGTGCTAGACATAACATACATACTGTGTGACATTTCTATATTGAAGACTGCTACACTTTTCTCCAGTCTCTTTAGAAATAGATATTTTAGCTAATAAATTTCATATTAGTTAAAAATAGAATATCTGTGAAAATGAATAAACTAGTGTGTGTGTGTGTGTGTGTGAAGATTACTTTATAAACAGAAAAGCAAATTTGTAGTAAAAATAGCAATTATGACAATAGATGTATTTAGTTAAGTGTATATGATGGCCAAATTAATATTAATAATAAGCAATATCAATTATATACAGTCACTTGAAAGATATTCATTGAGTGCTATATCTTAGTCATCTTAAGTACTAGTGTATAAAACATAAACTTTTGGAATTAGTGCTCCGTTTGGTAAATTTAAGCTTCAAAATGCTAAAGGTAACCAAGTAATATAATCACAACAGAATAAAAATAATAAAATAAAACCTTAACTTGCAGTATGTATGCATGTACCAAAATAAAGTAAAAGTATAAAATAATAAGATATGTTATAACATATATGATCATAATTTATTTCTGACTCTTCTACATATGATCCAAAAACTTCATGGTCAATCATCATTTAAATAAATCCTAGCACTCTGGAGATAAAAGTAGGAAGATTGCCATGAGTTTGATGACACCCTGAGACTACATACTGATTTCCAGGTTAGCCTGGGCTTGAGTGAAACCCTACCTTGAAAAACCAAAAATAATTAAATATTTAAATAATTATAAATATCTAGAAATGTTTTGTATCTCTTTAGTATGAATATTATTTTGGGCTCAGTATTTAAGAATCGCCAGCCTTAGAAAAAGATATGAAACCAGAGAAGAATTTAGTAATTTGTAAACTCAAATGTATATTTAGAATCTTCATCTATGGGTACATCATTTTATCTCTACCAGGAAGAAATGGATTACAAAAGCACAAGAATTTTTTCTCATTGGAAAAACAATAAACCTTTGCCTTATTTACCATTCTTTGCCTCACTTCATATTGTGTCTCTTCCAAACACTTCTTGTTCAGTTTTACTTGAACATATTACTTAAGGTCAAACTCGTACCAATATCTTTAAGTATCTCTTATTTGTATATGAGATAGACATTTTAATAAATATCTGTACTTTCATTAAAGTGTTATATTACAGATGCTGAAACTATGTACTTGGAAAAATAAGGGAAGATCTATTTTCTCCATGTATCCTTTCTTAACTTCTAAAATCTGTAAAATTGTTAGTGTAATTGTCATAACCCTAATGTGTATATCTTTTTACATAATGCAGAACTACTGCTGCAGATTAAGAAGCAGAACCCTTGATAATGAACAACACTCTGATGCGTGCAATGATCACTTTGGCAAGTCACATCCATCAGCCTCTTTGTATTCATGTATAAAATATGAAATGTTGACTAATGTATAACCTAGTTGTAAATATTAAAATGAAATGTAAATGACAAAAACACATTACACTATGAAAAATAGTTATTTGCTTCTTTTTTTACAGATCTCAACGTTGTCTGTGAAATAGAAACATGTACATCTTGAAGTGACTGGGAATCGTGATTACTCTCAAGGCACACCCCAAGATACAACAAAACATTTTACCAAATCCATACTTTCTTTCAGGAATAGTCATGTAATAACATCAATTCTTTCATGTTTCTCATACCTAATGGTCAAATGAAACCTTATAGGCTCCACTTCTTAATACTATTCTAATAGAAATCAATTTCCAACTTGAATATTGGAGTGGATAATGAAATCATAGAACATGATGAGATTAATACTTTTGATTTCCTCTAATATCTCCAGATTGAAAAGAACCATAAAGTTTCATATGTTTTATAGTGATAATATCCTGTTTCTGATTCATCATTACTTACAGGTATTTATTTAATAAGAAAATGCACCCAGAATGCTATTTTGAGGGCAAACTTTTTGTAATAGTAATGGCTGCTGAAAAGTTCTCAGCAAAAGGAAAAACACTGATAAGCCCTGGTAATTATGATCTACACTGAAATGTTCCTTTTAATTCATTTTTATAAATGAATTAAAATGTGATATAAATAAAAAACATGATATAATGGATTTCATAGTATTAACATATTAATTTTCAAAGGAAAAAAGTTTCCTCTCTTTCTTAAATCTGTTTACCTCTCCTTCGTGTTTTACTTACTTTAACACATTTATTTATTGGGTCATTAAATTATAAGAAAAAAGAATTTGTTTGGCCTACCATCTCAATGATGATATTTTTCTATGAATGAGTTTTAGACCTTACATATTTTAAAGTACTCAGTTTGTCAAGTCCCAAATTTTTTTAAGGATATGCTTCCACTCCTAAATTATAAACAAACTGGCCATGCATTTCTTATTGGCTCCTTTTTACACAGATTTACACGAAGGATTGGGAGTAAGAAGATTAGAAGGATTTAAAAAAACAGTTTGGCCAGAAAAAGAAATAGTTGAAAGTTGTGGGCAAGGATGTAGGGTTGTTAAAGAGATGAAAAGATACCAAGCACTTTGCATTTGGACAGAAGGATGGAATCCATGAGGATGCTCAGGTGATTGCCAGATTTTACTTATTCCAACTTCCAGCATAGAAAAAAAATATACACTAATTTAGTAGATTTGCCCTTGATAATAGAGCCATGGAAGTGCCCTGATTGCACAGGACTACCAAGGTGGGCTTTCCTCAGCTCATCCTTCCAGGCACCCAGTGATCAAAGGGTCCTGGCTACTGCTTGAGCTTGTGGCAAATCCTGACGTCATTTACATGCTGCTAGTTTGCAGGCATGCACAAGAAAAGAGTTACAAAGTGAAGGAGACTCTACCTAGAATTTTACAAAGGTTCGAAAAGCAGGCACTCTGTAGCCTTTGGCTTTCTTTTGAAAAAAGTTAAGCATGAAAGAGTGGGGCAAAGATGGTGCTGTGCTGGAAACCCCAGAATGTCAGAGAGGTCAGCAAAATGGAAATTCTCCTAAAGAATGAGGTAGGCAATGAATCATTCCAGTGCAAGACAAAACCTATTTGGAGCCTAACTGTCCAAACCAGAAATCTCATATATATATATATATATATATATATATATATATATATATATATATAGATAGATAGATAGATAGATAGATAGATATATCTATATATCTATATATCTATCTATCTATCTATCTATCTATCTATCTATCTATCTATATATACAATTCCATTGGAGCTCACATCCTGATACCAAGGGCTCCAAATGGCAGACATTGAGCTAAAGGATTAAATACATACCCTCCTTGTTTATTTGTTTATTTATCCTTTGGTAGGCCTTTGCAAGCAGGCTGCTCCTTACCAAGAGCATGTCTTACCAATATGTTTACATTTTTCTATCCTGGATCTTGGAAGAGTTGGTATCTGGCAATTCCTGGATTGTCCTCAAAGAATCCTTCCTGTTGGCCCAATGTAAAGAATGATTCTCTTTTTTGCTGTGCTCACATTCCAATTTTGAAATAGGTACTTTATTCTGTGCCATGGTATTGTGGACTTATGCAATTTGTTTTTGATTTTCCAAAGGCTTACAGGTTTGCCTGAGTTTCATAGGAGTCTGTGAATTTGGACCTTTGAGCTGTCAAGGCTATGGGGACTCTTGGGGATTTCAGAATTCATTTTGCATTGTGACATGGACATGAGCATTGGGGTCCCAGGGGTGTAGCATCACAAGTGATATATTTGGGCATCATATGTACACTAGGTGTACTCATGGCAGTTAACCCTCATCATACTGATTGTATGGCAGGAGCTCGCTGGTCATCCTCTGGGTATGTCTATGAGGGTACTTCACGAGGATTGTAACTGAAAGGGGAAGATCCATTGTGCATGTAAGTGATACCATCTCATGGATTGGGAGATACAATGGAATACAATGCGAAATATAGACCAAAGTGCTTGAGAACCTACATTGTTACTATTCTTTCTCACTGCCGTGATTTGTTCTACCCCATGCCATCTTCATCATGATGTTCTAGACTCTAAAACTTTGAGCTCAAATAAAGAAATCATTCCTTATGTGTTTTGTCACAGTGGGAAAACAGCTAACAATTACAAGTTACTAGCATTTTCATGAGAATTAACTACTTCAAGATGATTAAGAATGAAAGAATCCACCTGAAGAAGAAAAATATGTGTAAGTGAATAGTAGAAACACAATTGCTAATAGACAGAATATAGGGTCAGAAAGAGGAATATGTCAAGAAATCTGAAAGAATAAATCAGAAAAATAATAGAGAAAATTCATAGAAACAAATCAGACAATAGGATTTATAGTACCAAGCAAAGCTAGTACTGTGAATTCAACTCTATCAATTCTCACACTGAGAGTAAGAATAATTATATTTTTTAATTATCAAATAGTTCACAAGACAGTACTCTTTAGGCCACATTCTCAGTTAATTTTCCACTAAAACTCCAGTTCACAGAGAAAAGTGAACCAGTGAAAACAATGTCTCTGAGAGCATTTACTGATGTTCAGATTACAGTGGCCTGAAGCTAGGTGGAAAGATAGCCGAATGCTAAAGAGACAGTTAGGTGAGAAAGAGGGGCTTGGTCACATCCCAAGTTGGACAGGATCTCCACCCAGTAATGCTGAGGGCTACATCCTTCAGAAAAAATAAATGATGAAACATTACTAAGTTTTACCTCTTCACCTTAGACATATCCATAAGGTAGATTCCTAGCACAAATTTTCATTACTTGAATAGTCTCGAAAATCTCAAAAATGATTTTCACTTAATTTATAGTAATACCCGAGTGGTTACACCATAGGTACCTGCCAAGGCTAATAGAAATTTTCTTTATAAGAATTTCCCTTCATCCTAGTCCTTAGAGAATCATCACAAATAATTTACCAACAAAAATGATAAGCTGGTTTAAGTGAAACCAAAACAAAACATTTAAAAACAAACGGAAACAAGATGCCTTGAGCCAAAATCATGGGGAAGAAAGAGAACAGCTATTATTCTTAGCTGTGAAACTACACATTTTGGACTCTGCTTTAAGCAATTTTTAAAAAGTATGTTAAGTAAATGAAAGATAAATAAAGCACATATTGCTCTATTCTTGTTTTAAAAATTACCAAAATTGGTCAATGAGACATGGAGAAAACAGAGACAACTGATACAAAATGCAGTCTGTTACCATGAGAAGGCTGAACACACTTCTTTCTGTGAGAGATCAGTGGACTAAGAAATGATCACTGGTGCAATAGAGGCACCACAGCATTGTGTGTGTGTGTGGGGGGGGGGGTATTCAACAGCTTTTAAATTGGCCAAGAAATCCACCCAGTGACAAGGAACCCTTAACTGGAATTGGGACTCAGGGCAAAATCCTACAGGAACCAAAAACTGGGTTTCCAAAAAGAAATTCCCATTACCAAAGAACTAAAGAGAGGCTAATCTCAGTAGAATTTTGCCAAATTAGAAACTAGTGTCTCATTTAACCTATACTGATCTCACTCTCCGATGGAGATTCTTTTTGTATTTTTCAGAAGGCAGTGAGACAGCTGTGGTCATTCCAACTCCACCGAAGAATCAAAGCCAACAAGATGAACAACCGCAGGCCTATCGTGTAGACCCCAAGTGAAACACTTGAGACAGTGGTGGGCCAAAAATGAGACCTATAACCACAGCCAATCAGTCATCCCAGGATAAGTCAGCAAGGCAGACACCAACGACTTCCAACACAACTTAAAGTAGAAGCACAGAGACTCAAGTTCACAACAACAACAATAAAAAAGACTTAAAAACTCACCCTCCATGACTCAGGGAACTGAGGTGAAGAGGGGGCTGAAAGATTGTAAGAGCCATGGTGGGAGAGTTTACACAGGGGCATTACCTCCCTCAGCTATAATTCATAAAGGAGGGGGCAACCTTGTTGCTTCCTTTGCTATCCATAACCCCTTGCCACACGGATTGATCCATTCTGCCCACTGAGGAGGATACCCAGTGGATTGGGGACAGCTGGAGGGAAATGGTAATATAAACACAAGATTTACTCAATCAATGTATCTAATTTTGGACAATAAAGATAAAATTAAAAAAAGAAAAGAGCCGTGGTGGGAGAGACTGTCCGGAGGCATAGCACCCATCAGTAACAACACACTTGGGCCAGGAAGACCGGGATGAGTACTAAGATATACAGGATCCCTTGCCACAAGGACTAATACAGAGAGCCCACGGAGGAGGATATACAACTGATCAGGGATGGGGAGGGGGGGAATTTGGGAATTTGGGATAACAACGCATGGTTTGCCCACTAAATAATGTAACTCATTATGGACAATAAATATATATTAAAAAAAAAGTGAAAATGTAAATTTCAGAAAGGAAGAAATTATTTGCCTCACACAAAACCCATGAATATGTGAATTTTTGTTGCTATATACAACGTGAATGAAACATGCCAACATAATAATGATAAAATGTAATGACACTTATTTACAGAGATTTTTCCAATAAACTTATTATATAAAAAGTAAAAAAAAGAAAAGAAAAAAGAAAACTGGAATTTCCACAGGAGTTTCTCACTCTGGGGGAAGGAAAGCGTGAAGCCTGATGCCAGTCACAGTGGGACCTTGTCTCCCAGGAAGAAATGTCAAGTAGTCAGGCCACCTTGCAGGAGAGAAGGGCGCTGAGATGATGGTGGCAGGATCACACTCTGACCAGGACCTGTTATTTATGTTCTCAAATTACGCCTAAGCCTCTTGGACTTGAGGGGTCACTAGGCCTCTTTATTTGTTCCTTTTTCCCCAGTGTGGCTGCATTGAATAAATCTCCTTTCTCTGCTTTTCACTAAAAAAAAATTACCAAAATAAAATAATTTGAAGTTGTAGAAATGAAAAAAAAATACAACAGCATTAACAAATCAAACACAGGTTAATAGTATATCAAGTACTGCTGGCAATGCTGAGTAGAGTGGGGAGGGTCATTATCATATTACATATAATGTAAAATACAACATATATTAATTACATCATTTATATTAAGAATGGCCACCACTGCCGCAATGACTTCCTCTCTCCAGGTGATCAATACAACATGCACTAAGCTTTTTAAGCAGGTATAAATCTTGAGTGGCACAGATGACATTGTGCCTTCTTTGCTCAGGCCCAAAAGGCAGATCATGAATGCCATGGATGTCCAAGGTTGTCTCCCTGGCTTTAATCACCTTTAAAATAGTAATTGTTGCTGCTTATATCAAAAGGGAAGACTGTAGAAGTTCCCTTTCAAAAAATAGAATAAACAAAATATGAAAGAGGCTCCTTCTCATTTATAGTGTTTATACCATTTACCTATAATATGAAAATGAATGCAAAGAACATACAGTGATTTTTTACTCTCAAATCAACTTACATAGAAAAAACCATAAATGAACATACAGGTACCAAATATGTTTTTTTTCTATCCGTAACATCTAACATCTTGCACTCATAATATCCTAGGAACAAGCCATGAGTCACCCCATTTACGACTTACCGAAATAGATTCTGGAATGGTAAATAAATTATAAATAGTACAATAGGATTTCAATCAGGATGTGCTATTTTATTTATTTATTTATTTATTTATTTATTTATTTATTTATTTATTTATTTATTTTAGTTTTTCGAGGTAGGGTCTCGCTCTAGCCCAGGCTGACCTGGAATTCACTATGTAGTATCAGGGTGGCCTCAAAATCATGGTGATCCTCCTACCTCTGCCTCCCGAGTGCTGGGATTAAAGGCGTGTGCCACCACACCTGGCACAAGAATGTGCTATTTTAAAATCCAAAGTTTATAACCTCAAGCAGTAGTACTGTATACAAGTACATTTGGAATAAAGCAACAGTAGCATTTTCTTCAGAAAAGTAATTTTTTTAATCTATAATACCTCTTTGAAATTCACCCACTGTAATTCCTTCTCAGATCTTTAACAACTTACAATAAAAATGAAAAAAAAAATACTGCTAGGTCAAGGATCATATCTTAGATAGAAATTGTACATCAAGAACTGTCTTAGAGTGAGATAAAAAGGCAACTTGATAAATACATGTTATGTGATTCAAGTGACTCTTTCCTAGTAATCGTCAACTCCTGTAAGGTAAACAGAATAGCCATGATTGAGCTTGGTTACAAAGCTACTTGCAGAAGATCACTGGACATTAGTGACAGTTTGCTGACTGTGAGTCTCCCAGGGTGCATATTCAAATTCATTTTGACTAAAATATTTTAAAATCATAGTATGTAGATGAGGGTGGATATAGTCTTGGTCTTCTCTGTTCTATTTAGGGCAAAGATAGTATTATAACCAGAAAGTATTTCCATGAAAAATGTTTAGATTTGGATATTAATAGTATAAGAATAAAGAGAGAGGGGGAGATAGCTAAGTGGTTATAAGAGCTTCCTTTCAAAGTTGGCAGACAGTAGTTTAATTATCCTTCTCCAGTTTAAAACTGGACCCCAAATGACACCTGAATCTGGAGTTCATTTGCAGTGGCAAGAGACCCCAACATGCTTATAAACACATAGACATACAGAGAGACAGACACACACGCACATGCACGCACACGAGTGCACACACACACACACAGTTTCTTTCTGTAGGAAGCTCACATTGATTTATGTCAGAGTATTTTAATTCAACTTTGCATGTCTGATAAATTAAGCTTAAAACCTTGGCAAGTTTCGTTTTGTGTATTCTGTGAATTTATTTATGTCTGGGAAGAATCTAATAAGGAGGACAGCAAAACTATTCACAAAGAAGATGCATCATCTCAACACTATCTTCACATGCTGCCATACTAGAAAAGTGGGCTAAATAAGGATTTAATAGCTTCACTTAAATTATAAGTCTAGATCTTGTGAGAAAGTAGAAAAGCAGCTGGGTGTTATGGCACACACCTTTAAATCCAGCACTCTGATGGCAGAGGTACGGGAATCACTGTGAGTTTCAGGCCATCCTGGGACTATACAGTGAATTCCATATAAGTCTGAGCTAGAGTGAGACTCTACCTCGAAAAAAAAAAAAACAGCTGACTAACAAAATAAATAAATAAGTAAATAAATAAATAAATAAATGAACATTCTTTAATTGCCCTAGATTAAGCTCTCAAGAAATAGGCTCAAAGCAAAAGAAATTTAGGAAACTCAGAATAAAAAAGAGATTTCTAAATAATGTATGCAAATAGGAATGCATGATTCAGGTTGTCATGGACTTAAGAGTCAAATTCATGCTAGACAACTATTTTGCAAGTATGAGAGAAAAAGTTAGCAACTCAAGTAAGATGCAGACATGGTTACGAAACGCTCTCCTCCAAATGAAGATTAGTTTAGTCTAAAACTCCCAAGTCCCTTTCTTTCTCCAGAACTTCAAGCCTCAAGTTCAAAACATGCTTGAGTCAAAAATCTTCTGGCATCTTAATCTCTTCTAAAACCAGAATACATGATCTGCCCACTTTTCTGTTTCTATTCTGATCCTAAATTATACTTGTCATCTAAACAGGAAGTCAGTTTTTATGGGCTCCTCCCCTCTCTCCTTTTCAGTAAATCATAAGCCACTTATTTACACTACATCTCTCACAACCATGTCCTCCTTAATGGTTCACTCTCTCTGACTTAGTCTAAGGTTTCACTATTTTTTTACTTAAGGACTCTTGGTAAGGAATTGTTTATTGAAATTCCTCCCTCTGATTTTACTTTTATGCTATTTAATACTGGACAGCCATATAAATTTTCCTCAAAAGTAGACTTCATGATACATCTATCTTTTCAAGAACCCCAATCTCTTATGGAATTAAGCACAACTTCTTTCATGCTGGGATATGACCTGAGAGCTACACTGAACAGTTTACTGTTTTTCTCTCTCAAAAGGTAACATGTCCTGTTTGTGTCAATGGGTGTTTTCTAATGTTCTTGGCTATTCCCACTGTTTTTGGAATCCTTGCCTCTAGTATGCCTATTTAATCTTCATCTATATAGTCAAAGCTGATTTCAAATAGTATCTATTTATATACACTTGTATGTTAAATTCACTTTTAATCTTTTATAGCCTTTGTTTTATATTTTCTTTAGGCCAAAAGGAACACTTTGTATTGTATTTACCTATGAAGAATATGTTTCCTGATTAGAATTCATATGTCTTAAGCACATGGATTGTGTTATTTACCAAAGATGCACTGTAACATCTGGAATAATGTATGAATTTAAATAGGCAATACAAATTATGCCAATTGATAACTGCATTTATCCTTGATATTAAGCTGTTATGATAAGATAATGAAAATGAAGGATAGATTCATGCATAAATATCATTTTGCTTGGGCAAACCTGACAATCTATATTTCTTTCTGACAGTCCATACTCACTATTTACTATACCCAAAAATATAATTCACATAATCTATTCAGTCATTGGATCAAGAAGATACATAATCTGTACAAATAAATTGCCTGCTTGACATTCTCTTTTTGTGAACATATTTTTGTTTTATTTAACAAAAATAAATACATATATAATATTTTTAATTCCCAGGTATTGTTGTACCTATTTTAAAAATTGCAAATTACTTGATTTTTCATGAAGTTTAATATGTAAACTTTTTAACTTAAGGTAGAGTTTGATGTATCTTATGATTCCCTGAACCACATTTCTATGAAACTTATTTCCCTGATAGGACAGGGTCCAACTCACCTTGGAGGCATTGAAGAATCCTCCCAAGTTCCATCACTCAACCCACATACACACGTACACATTTACATTGAGGCCAAAATAGTTGGATAGTGAGAGGAAAATCATTGACCCTGATTCAGAATTGGCAAGATGCACATTGTGTGGTTAATTTAAGAATTTTAAGATGGGAAAAAAAAAAACAACTTGATCCATGTGGATCAAGTTATTTCAAGGACCTTAAATGGGAAAGAAAAACGCATTGCTCTATTGACTTTCCACGTTTCAGTTAGGATACTAACACTAATACAAAAGAGAACAGAAAGAATGGGGTATAACTTAGAGATAGAGTGTTAGCCTCCCATACTTAAGGTTCTGAATTTAAACTTCACACACACACACACACACACACACACACACACACACACACACACTAAAAGGAAAGGGCACAATTTGTCTCTGAAGTCTATTGGACATTCTTTATAAGTCTGTGTTTGTAACAGGGGTATGTCTTTGTGTATGCATGTTTTAATAATTGAGTGTGAGGTTGTATGCAGGTTCATGTGCAGGTTCATGTGCATGTGTTTCCATGTGTGTATGGAGGCCAGAGGTTGATGTTGGGTGTATTCCCTGAGCACTCTCCACTTTATTTTACTAATACAGGCTCTCTCACTTGATCTCACAGCTCTCCTAGTTCACTAGTCTAGCTAGCCATTTTGTCCTAGGGATTCCCTGTCTCTGCCTCCAAAATTCTGGGTCTATAGACAGGCTATCATACCCATCTAGCCTTTATATAAGTGGCTGGGACCTCATGCTTTTCACACTGAGCCATTAGCAAGGCCTAGCCTTTTGAACTTCACATCAAAGAACTGACCAAACTTGACAATAAAAAGAAAAAAAATATATTTTGGCAACCTACATAGGAAGTAAAAATGACTTATTTTAGGGAAGTATTAAAGAACATGAGGACAACAAATAAAACTATATAGTTATGCAAGTCATTGAGTCAATATTATTTTGGAGTTGTTTGATTTACAACATAATTTAAGACTGATAAGAAATAGTCATATGGAATGTACTTTTGTATAGTCCAATTTTCATACACATTAGACCATTCACAAAAAATCCCAAGTAAATTATTAATCAAATTGTTTTTTCAAAATACATAAATGTATTATAGCTTAGATTTTTTAAAATTATTTTTTTGAAATAGGGTATTTACTACATAGTTGCAGTGTGGCCTCAAAGTCACAGCAATCCTCCTGAGCTGACATAGCTAAGGCTTGTTTAAATAACGTGCAGCAAAAAACCAAAGGAAAACATTAAGATAATGTTACTACATTTAATCTATTAAAATTCAAACATTCTATACAACTTAAGCAAAGTTAAAAACATAAAAAAGGTAAACTGTCATATATAATACATTTTGGCATAGTCCCATTCTTGTAAAATTCTAAAAGCACATGCTTTTAAAATTCACAAAAAATTAAAATGAAAAAGTTATCTGTAAACCAATGAAAAAGTAAATCAATCTAAAATGGCCACTAGTTACCAACAGACATTTACATAGAAAGAAAGCCAAAATTTCAGCATAAATAGAAAAATACAAACTTGATAGACATCATAAGATTTTATATTCATGTGGTACACCAATAGCATTTTCATTTTGGCAACATGTTTAAAGATAAGGAGCCATTTTGATTTTTTAGTTGACAAAAATAATATTTTTTATTATAACATTTTCATATGTATCCTTGAGTCTTTCACATACTCACATCCTCCTTTCCCATCCTTATCCTCTTCCCTGTAGCTGGTCTCATTCTCCCCACTCCTGAATTTTTTTCTTATTGCTATTTCACTGGTAGGAAAATAAATTGGTACTGACATTTGGAGGACAATTTGACATTATCTATCAAATTTATTGATGCCTGTACCCTATGACTATCAGTTCCAATTTTTAGTGTTTATCTTAGAGCAATTCTTATGTGTGCAGTGATGAAAATAGTTTTATACAAAATGTATAGTGGTTAAATATTTGGAAAATTCTAAATATCTACAAATAGTAAAATGGTGTAATTGTGAAATACTCCTTGGCAGATAAAAAGAGTGAATTAGCCTACATAGAGAGAAAAAAAAAGCATTGAAGATAATTAAAATGTTATACAAGCACACTTGTAAAATTTCAGTAAAAAGCATGACGTGTGTAGTGTTCTCACCTTAAAGCATGGTTTTCCTTGGAGAACAAAAAAGGAGATAGGGATATTGTCCAAGGGGGAGTAAGGTATTCTCGTGTGTGTGTGTGTGTGTGTGTGTGTGTGTGTGTGTGTGTGTGTGATCTTTTAACTTGCTTTTCATAGTAGAAATAGATTTTTGTAAATATACAAAATAAATACTTTTCATGAAATGAGTCTAAGCCAATATTTATAGAAATTTATTAACCAAATGAATGATAAACTGAGTAGGTCTCATGCAGTGTCCATTTTCTGTGAACACAATATACATTTCATGTTTATGATGATAAAATTAAATTCTATAGATGAGAAAATTCACATGTGTGCCAATATACCACTAATAATAACTTTATTATTTTTAATTGCATAGGTATATGATTTTCCGTTTCTTGTTATTCCTACTCATTGATATCTATTACTATTTGACTAAAATAATATAATAAGGTCAAACACAGGAGTGAAATCCTACACTTGTTATATTTTGTGAATGTATATGTGTGTGTGTGTATGTTGAGACGTGTGTGGTCCAACATGTGTGTAGGCTTTACACATGTAAGTGCTGACCAGAGATCAACACTGAATGTCCCCCTTAAATGCTCTCCACCTTATTTTTTTATTTGACACACAACCTCTTGTTGAATAGAGAGATTATTAATTCAGCAAGATTGGCCACCTGCTAGCCCTAGGGATCCTTCTTTTTCTTCCTCCCCAACACTGAGATTCTAGGAGCTCCCCACCATGCCAGGCATTTTGCTGGGTACTGAGGATCCAAACTCAGGTCCTCATTCTTGCCTGAAATGCAATTGATCAATTGAGCCACTTCCACAGAAACATTACTAATAAATTAACAATTGTGTTTGAAACAGAAAGTAATGTATGTTACTGAATTATTAAAAAATGACGAAGATTGATTTTTAATATTCATGGTGACAATTGGAAAATATCTTTGTTCAGTGTGCCAATAAATGTGGATTTTCATACTGTATTTCACACATTGTTCATATCCATTAATCTGTTTTTACTGCTGCAACCCCGAGCAGAACCACTCACTTTTTATTGTAATTAGAGGAGTGTGTGTGTGTGGGGGGGGTTGTGTGTGAAAATAATGTTAGGTAATAAGAATACAACCTTAATTTAAAGAGTTTCTCAGTAATTCTTATTGGGAAGTTTAGCTTTTCATTAAAGTCATATACAAGTAGAAACATATAGGTTTTCTGAGTAAAACAGTACTATTCAATCTTTTTATCAAGAATATTATCAATTTGACTAGTATTTCATGGAGTCTTTCTGCCATTAATCATAATATATTTTAACAACTCCTGTATCATCTAATGCTATTCATATTTTCACAAATGAGTATTCATTAAAACCAGTAAAGTATTTTATTTCTTAACTTTCAATTAGCTGTTTAGCTCTGGGAAATAGGAGGCAATAAAACAAGTGTAACTGGCAGACCTATTTGCTTTTCAAGGGGTAAAATAAAAGATTCACCTATTTTAAATAAAGGAAGTGGACAATAGCTGTGTTACAATCAGAAAGCATTCCTGATCTATTTGTGCATGAGCAAATGACAGTTTAGCTTCCTCCTTTGAGATCTATTCAAAACAAAAATAAAAATAAAGAGGAGCAAATTTCCCCGAAATCCAGCCTTAAGAGAAAACCATTGATAGTATTTTTTTTTCTAGATATCCAATACTTTTTCAGTGAGCTATTATCTTCCTTAAGAAAAAGTTAGGGGTCTCCCCAACTTCTCCCTATAGAAAGAGTTAAACTTATTTACATGCTACACGTTAAAACCTAGGGGAATCAAGCATATTCTTTTAATTACATAAATAATACTTTTTGACAAAGTTTAGAAATTATCTATTTCAAGCATTGAGAGAGATCTCCAGAAGTAATGAATCTGAGCTGCTGAAGGGAGTTTATTCAGTTTTTATCTATTTGAAATTCTATTCCAGATAAGAAAAGGCTCATTCTGTTAACACTGGGCCCTGTGACCTGCAAGGATACCCTGTTAGACTGTATCATTTTCCTTGAATAGTTCACTTGCTTTCTGTTCTGAATTGCATTTAATGATATTTAGTAGAAATTAAAATAAAAGGTATTATTACCATCATCTGTTTAGCTGCATGTCAGCTTAATATTCCAGGTGATGTTAGCCAATAGTGTAAGACATGATGATAATTTTTAAAATGACAAACAATTAGAAAAAACAGCCCAGGTATGCTTCATTTTGGGAGGCATGTCTGTCTTTTTTATATTCTGCTGATATTCAACTTTTTTGTGACAAAACACAAGTTGACCAAATGTATAAATGGCTAGATGAAAATGTGCTTGCTGAATGAATCATCCTCAAGAAAATAGTTACATTCATATAATGTCTCGCTTCTAATTTTACACCTAGTTTCCTTTTATTTGTGAACTGATTGCTACCTTGTGGTATTAAAACAGGGAGAATGTGACACTCCAATTTCCTCTGCCAATACTTGTTAACTTCTCTAATTACTGTCGATTCTTTTCCACAGTCTCAGACTAATGTCAAACAAGTCTTATTTTATTTGAAATATCAAAAATGAGTTTATATCTGTGTATGTGTATAACATCCTTGTGTGTATTCTCAGGCACATATATGTGTATTGGGATAAAAGGGCAACTTTGGGTGTCATTCTCAGGGACACCATCCACCTTCTTTGAAATAGGCTCCTCATTGTTCTTGAACTTGCCAGTTAAGCTAGAATAGCTAGCCAATGACTCCCAAAGATTGTCCTAAGCTAGAATAGCTAGCCAATGACTCCCAAAGATTGTCCTGTCTCTGTCTCCCTAGCCCTGGAATTACAGGGATGTGCCACCATGCTTGGCATTTTTACATGAGAACTAGGACTTGAACTCAGGTCCTCATGCTTGCAATGTAAGCAACTTTACCAACTGAGTATATCTCCACTATCAAGAATGCTTTGGACCATATTAATAGCTCAATAATGTGTTCAAGTAAATAACTTATTCTGGTACTCAGATTTAGGGCTTTATTATGTTTCTGTCTCAGAAAGTCTATCCATAAGCCATAATAAATTATTAAAGTAATTAAAGTACACCAGTGCACATTTTCCACTTGCATTTAAAAATGATTTTTATTCTTAAAATATTTTTGTATTAACTCATTTTTACACTCACATATCAGAAATCTTACAGTTTGTCTATTTTTTTTACAATTGAAAATATTTCTTCTACCAAGATTAGTTTTTTTTTTTTTAACTTTGCTCCAACTAGGTTATTTTTCTCACAAAAATCATGCTAGCTTTATTTTATTCTTCATAATATTTTTTCCTTCAAGACTGCTCATAATTATTCTAATACATAGTTTTAAAACTCCAATATAAATTGAACTTAATTCTGACAAGTAATTTTATTTTGTCTTTTATGATTATCATTTAATGAACTTCATAAATTTACTAGCTAGCTATTTTATCTTTATTCATTTATTTTACATTTTATTAAAACTTATGTATTATATGTGCCACCACTTATCATATTTCATTGTCTCCTAAGTGAATGTCAGTTATAAGCACAAAGTGACATACCATTTAGTCAGAGCTACAGACATTCCTTTGACAGATGATTAGTTCCTAACAGAAGTTGGTCACATATGCTAAGATGGAGTCTCCATTGGCTATTTAAACCTAATTCATTCTACTGGGAAAGAATCTCTATTTTCAAATAGTACTTTCTCACCTTTTCCACATTATTAGGTATAAAAATATTCCTAAAAGAAGGAAAATATAAATAAGTATTAAAAATATTTATTTTATGGCTGGAGAGTTGGCTTCACAGTTAAGGAGCTTGTTTGAAAAAGCCTAACTACTGGAGTTTAATTTTCCAGTACCTAAGTAAAGCTAGATGCACAAAGTAGTGAATGTATCTGAAGTTCCTTTGCATTGGCTAGATGCCCTGGTGCATCTATTATCTTTTTGTCTCTCTCTATTTGTCTCTCTATGCTTGTAAATAAATAAAAATTAAAAAAACATACTTTATAAACATTTTGAATGATCTAACTTTTACTTAGGATCGCTTGAGAATTATGATGAAACCATTGATCAGAAAATGTGTGTAACTTTAACTGGATCTTTAAGAAAAATATAGATTTCAGTGTCAATAATTTATATGTTATATGTTTCTTAATCTTTTGTATGAATTATAAGTGATAAGTACAGATTAAAGAGGTGGCTGCCACATGGTATCTTTTGATTCCAGCTCTTACAGCTTTCAACTCTGTTATCACATGATGTTGCTACAGTTAAATTTCTTTCACCATTTGAAGGTATTTCAGAAAAGGTAAGGAATGGAAAGGAAAGGAAACAAAACGAAACAAAAGGAGAAATGAAAGGGAACTTCCAAGCTATAATCAACAGTCCAATATGACAAACTACATGTATTAGATTAAAAAAAAAACACTTTTGAAACATTTCACACATTTTACACAGCGAGAAGTAGTGTTTAAGAGTGTGTCCACATGCATACACACATGCATGTACTTATTGATTCAGTGCAATGTTGGAGAATGATATATACTTTTTAGTACTTGCACATGGGCTAACCTTCCTTGGTCATAGGGGTGGGAAAATAACCCAAGACAAGCCAATCAGAGTACTACAGCTCCTTGACCACATGCTTCAGGCTATAGCATAACTCCAGACCAAACAATAATCATGAGCTTTCTGAAACCAGTGTTATCCAAGATCCTATAAGCCTGAACATATTATTGAGAAGGATAGAATTTTACTCGGAATGAAGTCACTATGGGAGATAAGGAAAAGAACAGTTAAGAGATGGAGCCTATGAAAGGTACAAGAATAAATACAATATACCTGAGGAAAAAGAATGAAAGAGGACAGAAAGAGAAAGGGAGGAAGGAGAGATAAACTAAGTACTGACAGCATCAGAGGGCTTCTGGATTCATCCATGTCTAAGGACAGTGAAAGTTTTAACCACAGGAAGGCTAAATTACTGAGTCAATAGATTTCTTATGAACTATTTTAAGCTAGATTTCTGTTATTTCTCAGATAATTGTGATGCAGAAAATATCTGTGCAAAGGAATAATTTTAAATTGCAAGAATTCTATCCTAGTCAATTAAAAGCAAATGCTTACTCTCTAGCTAAGCAAATGGATAACACTGTCTATGGAATCTTCATAAAAACAATACAAAAGCTGGTAATCTATATATTCAAGGTTCATTATTAGTAGAGCATTCTGCATTTAAAATCTAGTCCAGCAATATTTGTAAATGTGAGCACACCCACGAAAGGTATTTCCTAATAATAAAACAGGTTAAAATTATCTAAGACATATAGTCATATCACTGCCATGTACTCTAATAGGTAACATAGCCAAAAATTATTCATTCAATAAATAAGTCATTTATTCAAGCAGCAATCTTGCTAACTCCAGTAGGAAAAGAAAAGAGATATTAAGGTACTCTGTCCTTAAGATACTCAGCCCAGAGTGGTGAAAGGTCATATGATGTAATAAAAACAAATAAAGAGACCAATCTTGCAATAAAATAGAGAAGAAACTAATATTAACATAATACATAGAAAGTATAATAATTACCATTGGTTAATTACTTTGGTCAGGTGATGTTTTAAGTGTGGATCATGGTCAATAGAAAAAAATCCTACAATTCATGTATGATTATCAAAACTCTCATGTTGCAGATAAGCACATTGGAGTTAATTGAGGCTAAGGTACTTGCCCAAGGTCACACACATAATGACCAAGAATTCAGGAATCATGAATTGTAAGTCATTTTTTTAACCAGTACAAATACCCCTTGCTGCTTTTGACTTTCACAGAAAGTTTGGAATTCTAACTTTTATCCCTTTATATTTATATTTTGAAGTGTAACAGTTACTTTTTTTTGGTAAACAAATACCTCATCTGAAGCAACTCAGGATAGGAAATGGTTTTTGTGGGCTTACAGTTCCAGAGGGAAGAGCCCATGATAGCAATGAAGGTTTTGGCAGCAGGAGCGGAAGCAGAGATGGTCAGAGTGCCAGACAGGAAGCAGTGTAAAAACAGTAAGTGACTTATTTCTTCTAGCAAGGCTTCACCTCGTAAAGGTCCCACAACTGTCCCACACAACCCTGCCACATTGGCATCAAGTGTTCAAACAATTGATCCTGTTGTGATATTTTAAGTTCAAACCACAGCAGCCCAGTATTGTTATAAGAATATGTTTTTTATCATTTAGATTACACTTTAAGATAAAATAACTTATGGCTCATAATATTAATGTTGAATTTGAATCTTCAAAATTTATAGTAACATATATAGTAATAGGAGTACTCAAATAGATATTATTTTCCACACGTGCATTTTTTACTTGTAGGCATTTCTTTTCCATTATTTAAAGTAATACAGTAATATTTGTAGAGTCATCTTATAAACAAGGAGTATATACAAAATGTCAGGGTTCAGAATATGATACTACAAAGTATAGTGTTTTGGCCTGCTGAGAACTTTGATGGAAATAGGAAAGTTTTCAGAAATAAGGACTTTGATTTGCCAACCTCCTTGCTCTGGACCTCCTTCCTTCCCCACAGAGCACCATAGAAACCAGGATTACACTGCCAGTCAAATTTCTGTACAGATTTCTCCACTCACATTTCCATATGACTTTTCATTCTTCATTGAACATAAGTAGAAATAAGCAGTTTTCCCTGTATTTTAGGTCTTCATTACATTATTATAGAAAATTTTGATTAAAAAATGTGTTATAAATTATCTTATGAATCTGTTTCTTATAAGAGTTTGAAAATGTCACAATGAAACTTTATGCTCTGAATTCTAACAAAAAATTTAAAACATGTGTTACACAACACTTGATTTAGTGAGGAAAACATTCTTATTTTTATATACACATGAAAGTAACAACTTCTACTTTAAACAATTTATAATTTTATGTATATCTTTAAGTAGAAAACTCAACTTATTTACAGATAAATGTGAATGCAGAATGTGAGTACGCATAGGCACATGGACACACGTGGAGATAACTGACAATGTAGGTCAGGTTCATAAAATAAGAATTCACTATAAATTCACAAAGAGCTTTAATTCAGGTATAGTTCCATAAATATATAAAAAGTTTGTAGTGATTACCAACTACTTGCATGTAAATAAATACATACATGCAACAAAACTAATGATACTTTCAAAATTATAAATCTTTTTTGTTTACTTTTTTTACGTTTTAGAGCAAGGTCTCACACTATAGCCCATGCTATCCTGAACTTACTATGAGGACCAGGTTGAACCTGAACACATGATTGTTCCTCTGTCTGCTTCAGTCTCATAAATGCGGTAATTAAAGGCATAAGTTATCTCACCTGACATATTTTCTTAGTAAAGAAATTTAAAATATAATATTGGAAATAAAATAATTGTTTCTTTACAAACAGACTATAATTGATATACAATATAGTCAAAAATAAGAGAAAAATAGCTGTCACAAATATTACGTTTTATGTTTTGCAAGAGGATGAAACCATTAAGTTATGCCAAGTATATCAATTTAGACTAATAAATAACTCATTCTAATTGCTGTGCTTCCTCTTTTAGTCTGTACTATTAGGTCAGTTTTCAGATTTGTGACTACTAGATCTGTGATAGAATATATTTAATTTTCTTTCCTTCTGTTCCTTCCTCCCTTCCTTCTTTCCTTCCTCTCTCCTTCTTTTTATTCTTAAGACAACAAGGTTGTATTGATTTATTATAATAACCCCATAAATCTAATAAAGGATAACAGAATAGACTGATGAAATTGTGATTACCTAATAGGTTGTTTAAACCCATTTCATACTAACTGAATATAAATTTTAAATCATGTTTGTTTTGTAAATATAGGTGAATATTTTTCTGATTTTTACACTCAGAATATTACTAAATTCTGAATGGTATCTACTGCTTTACCTCTAAAGGATATAGAATGATCATAAAAGCAATTTTTGACATTTCATTCATGTCTTATTTAAATTTCTGTTACCAATTATTTATACATATATTATAATAGTAATTGTAATATACTTAATACTTCATTGTTCATCAAACTATAAATCAAATATTATATTAATTTCTTTGTATATTATTATTTTCATTATACCCTCATGGAACAGATATTAATATTATATTCAATTCAGGAGAAATGTTGTTAGGACTTCAAAAATCCATACCACAGCCTAGGGTCTTTCTATATAACACAGGCTAGTTAGAAACATTGGCTAGGACCTTCTAACCAAAGCTTGCTGAGTGATCAGATTACAGGCTTATGACAACAAATGCTTAAAAAAATTAGTGGCCTTTAGTAAAAAGTTTCATATTCCAAGCAGCATATTCACTAAGGAAATGGGAGGGAGAAGGAGTAGACTTCAGGAAAACAGTTGAGTTCTGAGTGCCCTTTCACAGACCTGTTTCATACAACAGAAAATAGACATTAGTTAGGCTTAGTTTGTATTTTTAGATGTAAGTCTACAATTTAATTATATTTTTAGTTCTGAAAATCAAGTCCCTCAAAAATTAAAAAAAAACTATTGAAATCATAATTTGCCATGAATTTAGATGACATTAAATGTATGTGCATGCAAGACCCAGATGAGTAGAGACACCCATGCAGTAGTTTAGTGAGCTACATTGGCTTCATCCATACATTAAGCTTAAGGCCAGTTTATAGTACTGCAATAGCTACCCAATGCAAACAACACAAATGTACACTCCACTGTGAAATAGTAAAAGTAACAAACCCACCATAAGGAACCAATGCCATGAGCCTGGCTTCAGTTGTTCTTTTCTATCAGGGATATTCAACTTAGTATTTACTGTCCTGCATCATGTAATTGGAAATTTAGAGTATTTGGGGGAAGGTATTTTTTTTTGTAAGTATTAAGTTTTACAACAGGAAAGATTATTCAGACAACAATTTGTAGAGATTAGAACATAACCAGAAAGCCTTATTTCAAAAACAAATGACTAAATTAATTTATAGCATATAAATTAATTTATAGCATATTGTATTTGGAACTCTGCCACCCTTCATTTCTTTGGTTCTAGGAAAATATCTGCCTTATAATCAACAGAAATGCTTTTCCCAAGACCCTGTCTAAAATGCATATATAGAGCCATAACCAAATAAAATGTGGAGTGTTGTCTATATGGATCTTAGTTTTAAATCAAGTTCAAATTAAGGAATTATTGCCCTAATTGATAATGCTGTCCAAATTTAAAATGTGATATAATCTAACTTATAATTAGTAATCATTTATTTGTGAAAATTATTTATGTGACAACACTCATATATGTACCCATATACATATACACATATTTGGATTAAAAAGAGCAGACTAATAAGTATATCAAATTTTAGTTGATCCTGTAGCTGCAAATATAACTATGTTCCATATTTATAACTCTACTGGCTCATTCCTTTATCCTATAGGTTTGTTTCTATTGAGAAATTGTCAATTGTTTCAGTGTGTACTAATTGTCTTCTTTGGAAAGAACATGTCACCAGCTTTAGTACTTCTCCCCAGTATCTCAACAATTTTTGAGAGAATATTTATTTCTTCCACATTGTTACCAAAAATCTCTCTAGCTTTTGAAAAATAAAGCTATTTTATGTCAGTGAGAACAGGTAATGGTAAAAGAAATGAAAAATCTCACTAATTTGCTATGGGTATAAAGGTCTTCATAGCTTCTTATAAATCCAGTGATTTTACAATATCAAGCAAATATTTCACAGAAGCTTCAGACATTATTGTTTTGTCAAATCTTATACATGTTACACAATTCTTATTTTTATAAGACAGCAATTTTGTTATGTTTTGTGTTTTCAGCAGTGTTATTGATAATAATGATGGTAATAACTTAATATAATATCATGTCATTTTACTCTGCATAATCGATTGAGGCTCTGTATATATTCAAATATATTTTTAAACTTATACATTAGTTAAGAATAACATCTTCATTTTCTTAATGCTATTTTGGATTATTAGTTAAGATTTCATAATGTGATTTCTTATATAAACCACAGAAATTTTATTAACAAATATTTATGACTTTTTGTTTTCTTTTTGAAAGTCATTTTCTGATTATGACTAGATATAATTAGCATATACAACAGTTAACTGAACTTACATTTTTATATGTTTAGAAAAATCTGATAAAAAAGTGAATTATTCTTTCTCCATGAAAGTTGATCTATGCTCTTAAAATTTTGTATGATGATGGCAAACAAGCAGTAAGTGGAGCTCAAGAATCACCTGGCTAAACTGAACAAAGACATAACCAAACACAAGAATGAGTACCAGGAAGCATTAAGTAAGACAAACTTTGAAATGAAAATGCAACTCAACAAAGAGATGGAGACAATGCAAAACGCTCTATTGGAATACCAAAATCAAATGGAGATATTTAAAACATCTCTAGAATCACTCACTACCAGAGTTAATAACCTGGGAGATAAAACGTCAGACATGGAAGACAATGCAGAAGAAAGAGATTGGGATAACAAAAAACTTGGATAAAAGCCAGGCATGCCAGTGCACACCTTTAATCCCAGCACTTGGGAGGAAGAGGTAGGAGGATTGCCATGAGTTCAAGGCCACCCTGAGACTACATAGTGTATTCCAGGTCAGCCTGGACTAGAGCGAGACCATACCTCAAAAAACAAACAAACAAACAAAAAACTTGGATAAGTTCAAAAAAGCATGTGAACAAAATATGAGGGAAGTTTGGGACACCCTTAAGAGACCAAATCTCGGGATCATGGAAATACCAGGCCAAAGACATAGAGAACATATTCAACAAAATTATTGAGGAAAATTTCCCCACTCTAGTGCAAGAGAATCCTATCCAATATAGGAAACATGTAGTACACCAAGGGGTTGCTACACTAATGTCTGACAAAATAGACATCAAACAAAAATCAATGCAAAAGGACAATAAAGGACATTTCTTACTCATCTCATGAACAATCCAACAAAAGAATATCACCATCATAAACATGTATGCACCAAATGCGGGTACACCACAGTTCATAAAGCAAAAAATAATGGAAAACAGAACAAAAGTAGATTCTAAATCCATCATAGTTGGAGACTTTAATACACCACTATCATCATTAGACAGATAAATCAAACAGAAGGTGAACAGGGAAATAATAGAACTCAACAGCACCATAGATCAACTAGACCTAAGAGTCGTATACAGAATATTCCTACCCAACTCTACAGAATATACATTATTCTTAGCATCTCACAGAACCTTCTCCAAAATACAACATATATTAGGACATAAAACATGCCTCAAGAAATTCAAGAAGACTGAGGTAGCACCCTACATCATATCGGACCACAATGCATTGAAGCTGGAAATAAACAATGAGAGAAAAAACAGAAATTAGACCAACTATTGGAGATTGAACAATATACTATTAAGCAATAAATGGGTCATTCACAAATTAAATTGGAAATTGAAAAATTTCTTGAAATAAGGGGAAAATTTACAGCACTCAATGCCTTCATAACAAAGATAGAGAGATCTCAAATTAACAAACTAGTTAACCAGCTAAAGGCATTGGAAAAATTAGAACAGTCCAACCCAAGGCGCTCAAGAAGAAAAAAAATAATTAAGATCATAGTACAGATCAAAGAATTAGAAATTTAATAAAATTAAGAATTGATTAAACAAAGACCTGTTTCTTTGAAAATATAAACAGTATGGACAAACCCCTGGCCAATCTAAAGAAATTGAAAAAAGGGAAGGCCCAAATTAACAAAATCAGAAATGAAAAGGGAGAGCTCACAATGGACACCAATGATATTGGAAGAATCATGAGGACATACTTCCAAAACCTCTATTCCATAAAATTGGAGAGTGTGGAAGAAATGGAAAAATTCTTGGACACCTACCACCTACCAAAACTAATCCCAGAGCAGACAAATGTCCTAAATAAACCTATCAAATTGATTAACATCCAAAATGTAATCAAAAGCCTCCCCAGAAGGAAAAGTCCAGGTCATGATAAATTCTTAGCCAAATTTTACTAAACATTCATCACAGAACTCAAACCACTCTTTCTGAAGCTTTTTAAAGTAATCAGAGAACATGGAATACTTCCAAACTTCTATGAAAAGAAGTTCTATCACATCACTCTAATACCAAAACTAGACAAAGATAAATCTAGAAAGGAAATTATAGAACTATATCCCTGACGAACTTAGATGCATAAATTCTGAATAAAATATTGTATTTGATTGGAAAACATTTGGTTAACTCCTATGTAGTCTATAGGCTTTTTATCCAATGTTTAAAATATTCTCATGATAATACCATATTTAATGTCAAGTATTTATTTATGACCTGCATTAGGATGATTTTTTTTTAATTCAACCAAACACATCAATACAAAACTTACTTTCCTTTCTGATATGCCCTTCTAACACCCCTGTAGTTCCTAGTTCTGAATGTTTGTACAGAACTGCAAAGGTAATTTTAAGAGACCATTGGATATCTAGCCCCCAGTAAACTGCATCAGAAAATTAAAATTTATATGGCATGGCATACATAAAATATGACATAAAAAGAGCAATTAAAATTATTTTGATTTTAAATCATTGCATCACTGCTCAAGAAAAAAGCTGGTATCAAAAACCAACCTTGTATACTGAATGTTTTAGTGAAAGAAAACATGAGTACAGCTTTTTGATAAAATTCTTGGTTTGTGGTTTTCAAGTACCTAATTATCAATAAGAGGTATAACTATAAATATAAAGGAAACATTTAAGAAATTACTTTCAAATTTATTGCAGAAATTCATATTTATTAATCACTACATATATACATGCATATATTTATGTATGTCTGTATATATATGAGATATATTTGAAGTATGAAATCATGGCTTAATGGGATATTTGGATGGTATATAGAAGATATACATATATGGAAGAAGCAACATAAACGATGTGGATATCATTTCAGTATTGATACTTGTTCTTTTGTTAGCACTAAAATATGGCAAAATTCTAAAATAGAGTTATTCTAAAAATAACTATGTTGTCACAATAGTTGTTGATCTATAGTGATGAATATTTCACTGAAATTATTTTTAAGTGGGAAAATTCTTGTACATGTATTATTGGCTCTTTGAAAGTTTCATCATTGCATGTTTTGCCACCAAATAGCAACATAACATTATCACTTATGGTATCACAGTTTTTCCTGACATATTATGATTATCCCTGATTGAAATGACATTTCCAACATGTGCCAAAATTGTGAGAATGGTAATTATATTCTGCATTTACATAAGGTTATTCTTTTAACCTACCAATATGTTATACAAGTTTCTTAGCAGCGTACTTAGAAATAAAGCAAACACTGAACTCTACACATGCTAACATTGTTATTGTCATCTGGTACTAATTCTTTGCTACTTAATGTATAATATTATGTATTAATAAAGCCAGCTTTACACTATTAGGTAAGTTAGGTTAGTTAGCCAATGGTCTCTTAAAATTACCTTACACGTTCTGTACCAAAAAAAAAAAAAAAAACACTATTAGGTTCATGAGCATCAGCTTTTGTAGCAAAACGGGTTCTTTGTCCAAAATATACATAGATTGTATATTAAGAATGTATTACTCTTGCCTTTCTCCTATACCCCTAAGTTAAATGGCACTTTCTCAGAAACCAAAGGTAAGTCTGTGTGGTGGAGGCCAGTTAAACAATCTCTTCCTGTGAAATACTCAGCCACAAAAGAAATTTGATTATAACTATGATGTCCATATTTAAAAATATATCCAAAGATCCTTTTGGTATTTGCTTTTATATTGACTATGAATAGAATTTAAAATAAGTTTTGAACTTTTTTGTCACAAATCAAAGAAAATCCTACATTAACATGAGTGTTTTTTTAAATATTTGATTTATTTATTTGAGAGAGTTTGAGAGAGGGAAAGAGGCAGAGAGAGAGAAAGAGAGAGAGAGAGAAAGAGAGAGAGAAAATGGGCATGTCAAGGCCTGCAGCTACTGCAAACAAACCCCAGACACATGTGCCACCTTGTTCATCTGACTTTACGTGGGTACATAGGGAATCAAACTAGGGTTCTACTGCTTATCAGGCAAATGCTTTAACTGCTAAGCTATCTCTCCAGCCCCAAACTTGATTTTTAAATTTTTTCTTTTCTTTTCTTTTTTTTCTAATTTTCAAGGTTGGGTCTTGCTCTTCCCAAGGCTGACCTGGAATTCTCTATGTAGTCTCAGCGTGGCCTTGAACTCACATCAATCCTCCTACCTCAGTTTCCCAAATGCTGGGGCTAATAGAGTGTGCCACCACGCCAGCTAACATGATTGTATTTATGCATAAGTTGTATCTTAACCAGCTAAGATAAGTTTATGAAGTCATTTACCCTATGGGCTGTTTATTCATTATTTAAATATCATTTACTGGGCTGGAGAGATGGCTTAGTGGTTAAGGTATTTGCCTGCAAAGCAGAAGCACCCCAGTTCAATTCCCCGGTACCCATTTAAAGCCAGATGCTCAAGGTGGCATATGTGTCTGGAGTTCATTCGCAGTGACTAGCATCCCTGGCATACTCATTCTCTCTCTGTGTCTGCTTCTTTCTCTTTCACTCTCATTAGTTAAATATTTTTAAAAAACTAAAAAATTGTTATCATGCCATCTGACAATTATAAATCAGGAAGCAAAAAGTGTAAAGATAGGGGCTATCCTCACCACACAGTGAAGGGACAGAAGAACTATGGTACATAATGTTTCCTGGATATAGTAAAGTGAATGCCATAGTTTTCATATATAAATATTATCAAGATGAAATTTTGTTCTTACTTTACAGGAAGTTTGTATTATGAAACTTATACTTTAAGAACTCTAGGTAACCTCAATCTAGACCAAAGGGGAATCACCTTCCCTGCTGACCTATCCTAAGAACTATTGTGACTGCTAACTGAAGAGATTCATGCTGGGTTTGGTGCAAATACCTCTCCTCTGGCTACAAAAGCAAGATGTTTGCCTCACTTTAGAGTTGGCTGGGAGACACCCTTCTCCTGAGCTGTCCACAATAATGTTGTAACATTGGGCCCAATAAAAGGCTTCTTTTGAGTGTATTTTTCTTGCCAAAGAGACAGATGCATAGGCTAGGTTCTAGAGGAAGTAGGAACGCACAGTTTGGTTATCCTCAGAACATGTAATTCTCATCAGGGATTGGCAGCTATAGTCTTGGAGGGTGCTACCCAGGCATGTCCACCTGCACATCAGAAAGAATGCTGATTAGGTTTCATGCTCACCTACAGCTACACTAACGCTGCTTAGGCAGAACCCATGCTCAAGGTCACCTTGCTGATCTTTCTAAGGAAGACAGTGCTCACACTATGCTGAGGAAATTTGGCAATCTTCCCATCTTATTTGAAAATTAGATTAGCATTGTGTGTGTGCACGTGCATGCGTGAGTGAGTGCATGTGTGAGTCTGTGTGTGTGTGTGTGTGTGTGTGTGTGTGTGTGTGTGTGTGTGTGTGAAGCACAATACATTTTTGGAGCTGAGGTGTTGGATATACAATGTGAGGAGTGAGACAGAGAAAGTACACATATCTCAGCATTTATAACTGTGGGTCATAATTAGACATAACTGAATGTGGAAGCTGCAAAAATACAGTTTTGTGAGTAATTTGTTAACAATAAAAGATTTCTGAATGTGCAATAGCCAAAACTGAATTTAAAATCAAGGTAGCATGCTAGACTGTGGGCAGCAGGGGAGCTGAGCTCTTGCAGGTGAGTCCATCAGACAGGAGTTCCTTTCCTGCCAAGGTACGGTGGCCTGGGTTCCCTCTTTACGCTTCTGTCCCTGCCTAAAAGATGCTAGCTTTCTCCAGAGTCCTTTGCATTAGCAGTCAAATTTATTTTAGTAGTATGCAAGTTTGATTTTATCTTTAATGAATGGTAAATGTATACATAAACTTATTTTCAAATGAATTTCTTAATGATTTGTTATCACCAAAAATAAACATTCACTTTCCAAACTTTCTCTATCATATAAATGAATATGTAAGAAAGATGTGATAAAAGCATCCTACACATTAATGTTACCTCATAGGTTCATTGGGATACTGAAAAAGAATGTGAGGAAGACTGAAAAGAAAGTATTTATAATACCATGTAAAAGGAAGTAGTATCATTATTATTGATCAAATTCCCATATGCATACTTGGATAAACTTAAACATGATTGCTTATGAGTTGAAAATTGCTGTCTTCTCAGATGGCATATTGTACATAATGTGGAACCAGGTGCTCTTTTACTTATATATTTACTACTGATTCCTTGGAGAATGAGGAAATCATCCAATGTAGAATGATCAGAATCATACATTCTTTGTAAATTTTACCAAGCCTTTGAAATTTTCTTTTCCTGATTGAAATTGCTGTCACAACAACAATTTTATCATTCTATCCTAAATAAGACATAATGTCTGGGGCTGGAGAGATGGCTCAGGGTTTAAGGCGCTTGCCTCCTGTGCCTAAGGCCCTGGGTTCAATTCCTTAGTACTCACATAAGCCAGACCCACAAGGTGGTGGCCCTTGTGCGCTCTCTCTTTCTCTCTCTCTCTCTCTCTCTCTCTCTCTCTCTCTCTCTCTCTCTCTCTCTGTATTTCTCTGCTTGAAAATGAATAAATAAAATATTAAAAAAGACATAATGTCTAAAAATATTTTCTCAGTAAAACATATTTAGATACCCAAATTCTTTAAAATAAAATAATATGAAAAAAAAACATGAGTAGTTCCCTAGGTGACTTCCAGAAAATCATAGGTTTCCTGACCTTCTATAAGTTAAAACAACAAAACAAATACAATTTACTTTCATTGTCAACAGATGCCTTTTAACAGACATTATACATATGTTCCGCTATTTTTCATGTAAACAGTAAAAAGCTGGCAGCCATGTAGCCTTCTGTGATAGTCTGAATGGATGTCCCCCAATAGATTCAAAAGTGTAAATGTTTTTATCCAGCTGCCTGGCTGGAGGAGGTGTCACCTAGGCCAGAATCTAGATTCCAGCCTGAAGGTGATTCTGGTGTGGATGTAAAATTCCAGCAATAGATATGCAAAGAGAAGTCTGAGCTCAAGGCTGGAGCTCCTGCTGTTTGGTAGTTAGTTTGTGTTTGCCAGAGTTGCTGGTAAAAGATCTCTCTCTGTCTCTGTCTCTCTCTGTCTCTGACTCTCTCTATCTCTCCCTCTTTCTGCTTAGATCTGTGAAAAGGGGCCAGCCTTTTCCAAAACTTCCCTGGATCTGTTAGTTTAATAAATATTTTCCTACCAAAAATGTGCCTGGTTTGGAGATTCATCCCAGGAGTGTGTGGCTGCCTATGACATCTTCTCTTAAAGTAGCAATCAATTTTTCAGCAAGCATGACATAAGAGGTCCAAATATTTGGGGAGAATTAAAGAAGCTCTCATGGAATTATGATATATTCCTATATCACATATCCTGCCTGGTTATTCTACCAATTTATCATTTATTTATTTATTTATTTATTTACTTACTTATTTACTTATTTATTTATTTGTTATTAGTTTTCAAAGGCAGGGTCTTGCTCTAGCTTTGGCTGACCTGGGATTCTTTATTTAGTCTCAGGATGGCCTCAAACTTACAGAGAATCTCCTATTTCTGCTTCTCAAGTGCTGGGACTAAAGGCATGCAGCACCATATGTGACTTAATTTTATTATTCAATATTACAAATAAATATAAATATGCTTATGATTGCTACTTAACTTTGATTTCTACTTTTCATAATGTGCCCCAAGACCTTGAACAATGGTGTACCAGGGAAGATTCACTTGCCTTGAAGCTATCTTCATAAGTGACTACTTTTGATTTAGAATGTTCATGAAAGATTGTTAACAAATACTATTTTTTTTGGTTAGGGGATGGCCAATGTAGCACATTAGCAAATTTCTCAATTCAGAAATAAGACCTCTTCTAGTGAAAGAGAAAAGAAGGAAGGGAGGGAGGGAGGGAGGGAGGGAGGGAAGGAGTGGGGAAGGAAGGAATGAAAGGAAAAAGGAAGGAAGAAGAGAAGATGACTTAGAAGATCAAATGGACTATTTTAGTCATGAGAAGGAAGTCCCTGAATAGCCTGAGGGCATTGAGGTTTTGTACAAAAGAAGAAAACAGAATGTTAAGGAGTTTTAAAAAATACATATTTGCAGGCTCGATATGACTCAACACGAAGTTCCAATTCTCTGATGGTATTCTCACAATGAAGTGTTCCATAAATGTGTACCTATGTGGTTGGAAGGAGGTCTTGTTAACACAGCCAAATGGGTAGGGGTTAATGAGGAAGAAATAAAAATGAACATTTAAGTTTTCTAAATATATGTTCACTCCAAAAGTTCAGTAGAATTATTTAGTGATTTATTCAACTAAAGTTTTAATAAAGAGGGTTTTTTTTTGCTAGAGAAAGAAATGCAACATGAAATCTGTTCTAAGTGCAGATATTAACAGACCACTCACTTCTCCAGTGGCAGATTTCCAGAAATAGCTGTAGTGAAAGAAAATATTTTTAACTAGATTGACTCATTTATTAATAGTATACTTGAAAGGCTCATCATTCTTGCTGTGATTTCTCTTTTAAAGTAACAGTTTTAGACAAGGTTTACTGATACTTTGGTCCACATAACCTAGGCAAAGTTACTCCATTTTTTTTCTTTAAAGTCCCTGAGATATTTAGAGGGTTGTTGAAGATTCACATTGTCAACAATTTGAAGCTCTAGAACTACTCCCTGCCTAGAGTTGCCTAATAAGTTTTTTAAGTACTTCATCATAACATTTTTTCTAAAAAGAACATAATTTTAAGGCTTCAACACAAAAAAATACATTGGGGGGGTGGGCTGTTAAGATGCCACATATTTACATGTTCAACAACTATCTATTCCTTAGGAAATTTTTATTGATTATTCATCCCCAATAACTTAGACACCTCTCCCTTTGGTAACTCTGAGGGAATGTCTATATTTCCCTTTAGTGTTTATTTCAGCCAGCTCCATTTTAGCTTGGATGAACCTCCAAACACGACATATTTTATGTGAGGAGTGGATTTATTGAAGCTACAGATCAAGGAGAAGTTCCAAAATGGCAGAAGAAAGTGGCTTCCTTTTTATAGATACAGCTGAGAGAGAAACACCATCACCAGCATCACACAACAGAGACTCTAAGCAGAGCTCAGACTGCTTTCTCCTTACCTTTGGCCAGAATTCCAGATTTACCCCTAGTAACAGTTCAGGGCCTGACACTAGAATCTGCTCACAGTGACACATCTTCCAGCCAGGCAGCTAGAAATCCAAGAAACTTTAATAAAACTCCTGAAAAAAATTGGGGGACATCCATTTGAAATACCACATTGTAGTTCAATGTATCTAACTTCCTATTCTCCATGGGAGTAGCTGGTTATAACATGCCCTGTATTAGCTACTTTTACAATCCTATTTCCTCATTCCTATAGTAATGCTTCTATGGGTTTGCTGTTGGAAAAATCTAAGAAAGAATAATCTCATGGCATGTTACTCCTAATCCTCTATTCAAACACCACACACATTGCTACCAAATTGTCTCTCTAAAATTTACATTTTTTAAATCTACTTGATAAATGTTTTTACCTTTATCTGTATCTTTCAGTGCAAACTTTTATCTCTATAGTTTTCCAAACAAGACCAATGCATAGTGTCATTTTTTTTTTTTTTCCATTTTGATCGTCTTTTTTTAATTGAAAATTAATTTTTTTT